>JAWQFJ010001075.1:244897-249897 GCA_034096865.1 Theodoxus fluviatilis | reverse complement strand
GTCGTTGTCGTCGTCGTTGTCATCGTCGTTGTTGCAGTAGCAGCAGTACATGTATAGTAGGAGAAAACGAATGAGAGAGAATGTTTCGGTTAGCCTATTTCTTTTGCGCATTTTAATCAAGCGTCGTAAAATATCGTTTTCAAGTTACCGGCATGGTTTTAAAGTTTACTCACGCAGGATCTAAAGTTACAATGTTTCGTCAATGCACACCCATGGACGGTTGAAGATGACTGGATTACTACGGACCACAAGGGGGATTTTTCCAGCAAAAGACTGACTGCGTTATTCCGGTACACATCGTTGTGAAAAGATAGATGTATCAATTGCATCACAAAACATACACGTCCATCACTTTGTGAAATCGCTCGTAGCCATGTACACCCTCCCAATGCAACCGAAAACAGGAAAAAGGCACTCATGCATCTAGAGCTAGGTTGAGGATGGCGATATCTTGTCACACTGCTCCACGTCATCAGAGCTACACGCACCACTTGGCCTGAAGAAGGAGTTTCCCTCCGAAAGCTTGCCAATTCTCTGCACCTTTCAAAGTCGGGCTCGGCGCCATTGCCAAAGATTCCAACAGCAGACTCTCGGCGCTCTACGACGCAGGGCTTGACGCCATCACCACATAGAGCCAAACCACTCGCTCCGCCTACAAGTGCCGTCAGCCCTTCCACAAACGGCCCTAGCCCTCTTCAGGGACTCTATTGTTCTCGAGAGAATACAATTAGTCACACTCCGGTCGTGCTTTTTCTTTTTCTTTTTTGGGTCGCAGTGTACTGGTCTGACACCTCTTTGCATGTGGAGGAAAATATTTACAGTGGATATGTCTACGGCCCTTTTTCATTGCGACAGTGCAGGAAAAAACAAAGCTAGGATACGAAAAAGAACAAAATTTCAACCGCAAAATTATGTATTTAATCATGCATATTCCAGAAAGAAGGCATGTGCATAGATGTTTTTTAAATTCTTTTTACAGTTACGAAAATATCAGAAAAATGCATACGTGACTTCATGCGCTAATAACTGCACTCAGCGTTTTATCGAAAACTGTTTTTCGAACTTCGCCTTGTCTCTCATGCACGGTCACATTTAGGGACGTGAATTAATTTTGTATGGTCAATGATAGAGCAAAAAAGTTCAAGTCCACCCGAATACAGACATTGTACCGCAGCATCCTGTCACCTGGCCCAAGCGGAAATCCCTATTTAAAAGATATTCAATAAAAACACGCGTTAGTGCGGTTGCTTTTTTGTCTCGGGGAGATATAACTAAATGGTTCTAGCTCTGAACGCAAGAATACTTTTGAAGCAGGCGCAGTACATAAAATTAAAGTGAATTCGTTTCAGAATGTAATCTTACACACAGACATACACATACACACGCACACACATACACACATGCATGCACGCGCACACATACACACACGCACACGCGCACAGAAAGAGAAAGAGAGAGAGAGAGAGAGAGAGAGAGAGAGAGAGAGAGAGAGAGAGAGAGAGAGAGAGAGAGAGAGAGAGAGAGAGAGAGAGAGAGATTTGCCAAGATTTACAAATTTGATCAAGTATAAGATGTCGGACAACGGGTGGGATCGTGGCAAAGTTTGGTTGCTGTCTATTTCAGAGAACGTGGCCCTGCACAGACAGACAAACGCCAGTTCTGTTTTTGGTGACTGGTTTCCACTGCGCGCAGTGGACGGCGACACGCGGCAATTTCCAGGCAATGAATACACATGCTTCCATTCCGCCATTGGAGAGAGATTCAGCTGGTGGTACGTGGATCTCGATGATGTCTACCCCATGAACAACATCGTCATTGTCTACAGGAATCGATGTGAGTTTTCTAGATGATTTCTTGGAAACAAATGCTATCAACTGCTCCTTCAAACTTTGGTTGAGATGCAAAATTACGGCCTTTGTCACGTTTCCTGCTGAGGAAATTTTCCTTCAGTTTAGTGTATACTCAGCATGCGGGGAAGAGCTCCAGCTTTCAAGTCCTCTCCTATTAAATAGCAGAATAAATATACTAGATACAGCTTTCAGAAACTCGGATTTGTTGCCGAGATTCACAGACTGGCGTGTACACTTGTGTCAAAAAGATCGTAATGAAATATGCTCCGCGTTCCTTTGTAGTGCA
This sequence comes from Theodoxus fluviatilis, assembly GCA_034096865.1. Taxonomy (NCBI): domain Eukaryota; kingdom Metazoa; phylum Mollusca; class Gastropoda; order Cycloneritida; family Neritidae; genus Theodoxus; species Theodoxus fluviatilis. The sequence continues at coordinate 247,761 of JAWQFJ010001075.1, read as the reverse complement.
GTTGTAGAGCAGTTCACCTCTGGTACGATTACGCATTCTCCCACAGCAGGTAGAGTAGTTTTAATTGGTTGGTTCTTTTAATGACTTTAAAAGCTCTTTAGATACATGAATCCCTAAAATTATTTCACATTCAATTATAATCCCCTTGATCGAAGAGACGACTTAATGAAATCATTAGGGTCGATTTACTGCGGTGACCTTTCACCCCGTAGCAGAGGTCACCTTCCTGTCAAGGTCGGGCAGCAGCTGGAGCATCCCAGAAGGCGCTCCAACTGTTTCACACTAGAGTGCGCCACCTGCTGTGCCTAACATCAATGACAATGCATCACCCTCAGTCGCATTTGATTGCCTTACATCAAAAACCAAGTAAAACGGAAGTCATTCCACGGACGCGAGGTAAAGATGCTTCGAGCTATGCAGTTTACGGCCATGGACATGGCAGACGTGCTGATTGCTGTCAAATTTCGAAGAAATTCATGTTTTAGTGCTCTCACCACCGTGGCAGATTGGTTTGTATGTCAATGTTTGATATTTGTAGTAAACGTCGGCATTTATACCCGTGCTGGTAACGAAGTAGCAGACGACCCGCAATTTGGGATTTTTATTGATCTTCCTTTATGACTGGTGATGGTTATCTCCCTTCTATTATCAAATATAATCTACTCTAAATCTAATGTTTTAATTAAGTCGTCTCATCAATCAAAGGGGATAAATTGAATGTGAAATCATTTCGAGATTCACATATCCGATGAGGAACTCCAAAAACTTCTACTTTTAATGGTAATGATTTGTTAAGTCATAAGAAGAACCAATTAATCGAAACTACTCTACCTGCTGCTGGTGAATGCGTAATCTTAACAGAGATGAACTGCTCTACAACTGCTGTACAGCTGCTCTACAACTGCTGTACAACTGCTGTGCAACTGCTGTACAACTGCTCTACAACTGCTGTACAACTGCTGTGCAACTGCTGTACAACTGCTGTACAACTGCTGCTGTACAACTGCTGTGCAACTGCTGTACAACTGCTGTACAACTGCTGTACAACTGCTGTACAACTGCTCTACAACTGCTGTACAACTGCTTTGCAACTGCTGTGCAACTGCTGTGCAACTGCTGTACAACTGCTCTACATCTGCTCTACAACTGCTCTACAACTGCTCTACAACTGTTCTACAACTGCTCTACAACTGCTGTGCAATTGCTCTACACCTGCTCTACAACTGCTGCACAACTGTTCTACAACGGAACGCGGGGAAGACTTTCCAGCATGAAACCAGTCCTAACTCGCGCAGGGCGATTCGGCGTGGCACGCAGCACTTACTACGCGATGGGGTTCAGTCTGGGTGTTGCACGCTTTTGCAGAAGTACACATCAGGGACACCATGTTTTCATGTCCTCGAAAACGTCGCCGAAAAGTTCGTGTGAAAGCGTGAAAATCAACTTTTTGTTCCCTCATCTCCGTTATGCAGTTCTAGTGTAGGAAAACATCAGTGGCCTGTCTTTAAAAATACGACTCCTATCTTCAATGAGCATAACTTCTACAATTGTGATCCCACAGTGTTCATACATATCACAAATCAGTTAAGAAATACTGCAGATTTAAGAAATATTTGCATCTCTACACACCGCAAAATCTCGAGATTTAGGACTTAAAACTGGTTTTGTAATAGCCGGTCACAAAGAAGTGACCTTCCTACTGTTTCTTCGAGTGATTGCAATCCGATCAGCATCGATCAAACTATAAGTCTCAAGGGATCGACTTCGTAAACCAGTTTACTGTAACTTTTCGCGTAGAATATCATTCAATATGCTTCTATGGTGTACGCAAAACAATTGCCCAAGCATTATACATGTATACTTCAGGAAGGAATATGCGTAAGTCCTGATCTTGGTCTGATTTGATTCTAACTGACTACGTCGCTGGCACTGATAACTTCGTGCAAATACTTGTATAAGAGGCTGAAGTCATCTTCTCTGTACAAATGCTGTGCATTTCAGCTGAGGGAAGTGTTTTGTAGACAGCTCCAAACCAAACGAAGCTGTGGACGGTTTGGGTCCACAGGGTCAGGTAGCGCGGCTGGAGAAGTTCGATGCTCCCTTCATCAGCTGGAACACCTGGCTGCTGAGCTTCAGGGCTGGCTTCAGTAGTTCAGCTAGGGGGGGCAGCCCCATGCAGCCACAGAGGCAATGAGAGGCATCAGGACAGGGTCATATCATTCACATCAACCCCTGCATTCCAACAACTCTGGAAGTTCGAGCCCAACGCAAGCGCAACAACGACTTGGTTTCCGAATGCTATTTCTACTCCCAAGAACATTCTTACTCATTTGTAGCACTTAACATTGCATTCGAAGCACCATATTCATATGCGTCCGTTATGTGCATCTTTCATATCTCTGAATAAGAACACCTCTTGGACTGGTCTGGCAAGACTGTTCTCCAGAAAGGACTGCAACTGTTTTGTGTGCACTGTTGCAGTTCTCAGACGTTTCAATGGAGCGATGATCAACGTCGCCAACAGCACTGGTCCTGAAACGACCTGCGTCACCATCACCAACCCCACTCAGTACCAGAACGCCATCTTGAAATTAAGCTGTCCCCAGACTGGACAGAGACTGGTCCTCAGGCACAGTGGAGAGTGTGGAGAATGCCTTCTAGAACCTTGCGAAGTGCAGGTCTTTGGTGAGTGAACTCGTCATTTGATATGGTGTAGCACGGATTGTCCAATTTCCCTTCACGTTTCTACAAGGGAATCTTTCCAATGCAAGCAGTCGTCACATGTAAATAAGGTTTTTCCCATGCATCCTAGGAAGTTTGTGCAAATGTTTTCTTTATTTATCAGATCAGTTTGTTCCGTGTTC
>JAWQFJ010001075.1:202397-239897 GCA_034096865.1 Theodoxus fluviatilis | reverse complement strand
GACTGCTACTGGACATGGCACTGAAAGCATTGGGACCACAGATTCCAGTTAAGGAGGCAGGTTAGAGCAGCTCTCGCTACCTGTGTACCCAGTCAATCAGGTACATAGGTATTTTTTCGCAACTCAGTTTTAAGACGCTTCTGAAAAGTAAAAAATAAAAACCAGCCGTAATGATAATGGACTTTTAAAAAGTTTTACCCCGTTAATACCGCAACGAGTTGGAGTGTATATTTAGTATTACTTTTTCTGCGTCAGGTCCGGGGTTTACCTTCTTGTTTCCTTCAATTATGTGTAAGAAAATAATCACATATAAACCTTGCGTAGTTAAGAATGATGGCGACTTTTGCAAATGAGAGTGTATTGCAAAATCAGACGTGTGACTGTGAGCGGAGTTTTGGATTGAATCATGGATTCCATACTCATGGCTTCTTTTCCACTTCAAATGGTGCCTAACTCACGATCATCCAAGAAAACTTCCCAGCAACAAATGTGTGTGTGTGTGTGTGTGTGTGTGTGTGTGTGTTTGTTTGTGTGTGTGTTTGTGTTTGTGTGTGTGTTTGTGTGTGTGTTTGTGTGTGTGTTTGTTTGTGTGTGTGTGTGTGTGTGTGTGTGTGTGTGTGTGTTTCGAAGTGCCATGGGAATCCAGATGAACGAGAGAGAGAGAGAGAGAGAGAGAGAGAGAAAGAGAGAGAGAGAGAGTGGGGGGGGGAGAGGAGGGATTGTGGGGAGGGGTGGTGGAGGGAGAAAGAGGAAGTGGGGGTGGGGGAGGGAGGAGAGGGAGAAAGAGAAAAGGGGCGGAAAGGAAGAGAGAGGAAGGGGGCGGAAAGAAAGAGATAAAGGGGAAGGGAGAAAGAAAGAGAGACAGAGAAAGAGAGAAAGAGAGACAGACACAGAGAGACAGAGAGAGAGAGAGGAGGGGAGAGAGACAGAGAGAGAGAGAGAGTAGGGGGGAGAGGGGGGATGGTGGGGAGGGGTGGTGGAGAGGGAGAAAGAGGAAAGGGGGGGGGGGAAGAGAGAGAAAGAGAAAAGGGGCGGAAAGAAAGAGAAAAAGGGGAAGGGATAAAGAAAGAGAGACAGAGAAAGAAAGAAAGAGAGACAGACAGAGAGAGAGAGAGAGGGAGAGGGAGGGGGGAGGGAGAGAGGGAGAGAGAGAGAGAGAGAGAGGGGGGGGAGAGAGGGAGGGAGAGAGGGAGGGAGAGAGGGAGGGAGAGAGAGAGAGAGAGAGAGAGAGAGAGAGAGAGAGAGAGTGAGAGAGAGAAAGAGAGAAAGAGAGAGATGGCGGGAGGGAGGGAGGGAGAGAGAGAGAGAGAGAGAGAGAGAGAGAGAGAGAGAGAGAGAGAGAGAGAGAGAGAGAGCACTTTAGTCTTGAACTTAACTGAAGGAGAGCAAGTGCATCTTCAAAAAGAAATCTTTGAGAAGCAAAAGTGTCCAAATGACATTTTTGTGTTCTTTGCAGCTGTTCCACCTCCAGTCTCCAGCAACTCTGCCTTGATTGGAAGTGTGGTGGCAGCATTGTTTCTCATGCTGCTGCTAGCAGCGGGAATAGTCATCTTCGTCCTATCCAAGTAAACCATTTAAAGCCCCTCGGCCCACCTCTCCATACCCCCCTCTCTCTGTCTCTCTCTCTCTCTCTCTCTCTCTCTCTCTCTCTCTCTCTCTCTCTCTCTCTCTTTCTGTCTCTCTCTCTCCCCCCTCTCAAGTTGTTCAGTCTCGTATGCGTGTGACTATTTAGATAGAATGTCATTCATGTGTACAAGTTCGGGCCAACGGATTCTCCTATGGAAACTTTTTCTGTGAACTGTGAATAAGAGTCAAACATTTGCAAAGCAGTTGTCACGACAATGGTTGTTACAAAGATGACAATAATATTGCTGCTGCTGCTGCTGCTGCTACTGCTACTGCTGCTGCTGATGCTGATGATGATGACGACGACTTGAGTTTTACAACCTATCATCCTCCGTAGACCATGTAAGGCCACTGACCACGAAAATCACCAGAACTGGTTGGAGAAATATATCGTCACGATTTCCCTAGTTACTCACCACGTGCGAATCGCGTAGGGAGACGCAGAGGCCTGACACTCTCGAGCCTCAGAAGGAGAGCAGAGGAGGAGGAGCAGGACGTGAGATGATAAGACTCTATGTAGAGCCACTCATCTCTGTCCTCTCTTTTTTTATAAAATTAGAAAACTCCACAGAAGTTGGAAAGCTGGCTAAAGTGTGAAACGGACTCCAAATGCATATCCTTCATTTTAGTGATAAAAACAACTGCTGGTTGATTCTTCTTAAACCTGTATATCTCATTCATTCTTATATGTCTTTTGGTCATGCAAAGAATCTGGACAGCTCGGTTGTATGTTATTTTATGAATATAAATTATATGAAAATAATTTGCATTGATGTTTAATCTCACATCTTTATTGTATATCCTGTAATATGTCAACGATATAAACAACTTCATGATGCATTACATTTTACATATCGACAGTGCGAATACAACGATGAATTACATAAATGTTTCGTCTCTTAAGTTCAACCTCGTCCTTTATTATCGTAAAGGATCCCAACAGCTTGATTCTATAGTGTTCTGAATGTGCAGTTGAGAATATCTTCCAATGACTTCTTTTTTCTTTTCATTTTCAAATCAATCTGCAGAAGACAAGGAGGAGTCCAGAGTTTCATCACAACTTTTGCAAAACGCGAAGGAGTCAAGAGCAGCATTGAGAAAGGTGAGACTGAAATCAGTTCCATCTATATACGCTCTTCTGACAAACACGCATGAGACATATATACACGTGGAAGGACTCAAAAGTATCCACCATTCTCAGCGACGAGGAATTTAAGTGTTGTGTTCTTTTGCAGCTTCGCTTTGTATAGGCACTGTATATCTCGTCTTCGTTGTCAACAGTCTAAGACATGACAGTCATCAAGTTATTTGCAGCAATGAACAGAGTCTATTTTTGCTGTTTACTCTTTGTAACAACAACAACAAAGCGTGATAGATAAACGATTAAAAGAAAGAATCATGGATATACAACCAATGAATGTTTCTTGAGCTAACGCACTGCTGATTCAACACTGCTATCACTGCATAAGTATTCTGTCAATCTATTTTCTTTTACTTTATAATCAAGTGCAGGTTGTGTGTGCAGTTTATTTCTAATGCCCCGTCATTCGACTCGAGAAAGTTGTCCTCAGGCACATGCCCGAGACTGCTGTTAAAAACCTATAAGTTAACCTCTGACATAACTGTGAGATAGACGTGAAAAGGGTTTGCCTGTTACCACAAAAATAATTAGATCGAGGTGCTCCTTTGGAGAAACAAAACTGCTCTTCAGGCCCCTTTAAAAGTCCGAGTAGACCACTGAAGAAGTTATGGGAAAGCGATGCAATGGTGGAGCAGGAAGTAGCCAAGTATGTCGATGCAATCAAAAAAGAAAGGCAGACCTGGCCAAAAAATGTACGATGACTGTGGGGGAAAATGTCACGACCATTGACGACCAACGCAAACGTGTCGATGAAATAGACCAGGCTGAAAAGAACGCTCTGAATCCTTTCGGAAAAGCTGTTGCCTCTCTCACTTTTCTCAAACGTTAATGTCCAAATAACGTTTTACGATGCCTTCTCCAGCCAGGTCCTGTCGCTGCAAAACAGAGAGGAATAAGACATGGCGTCCAATATTTGACACGTTTCAATAGCTCTGAATGTCGAAAGCCGAATAGAGTCAGTCAGCGTTCCCCATTTAATCAGGCTGTACAATACGGACTGGTTTCGATTCGCCTTATCACTGACTATTAGGAAACTTTATTGCATCCCATACACCAAGTGGTTCGTATTCTCTCATAAAACACGGCATTCCTTTCCTCCAAGTCAGGTTGGCGTGAGCTTTGAATGTCTCCTTACCAGGTTTCATGGAGCTCCCCAGAGAGATTCTCTGCTGTGTCTACACTTCCATGCCTTCTGGCCTCGCGTGTCATTTGTCGCTCCCACTTTTCTGACTAGATGTCTGTTCGTTGCATGTCGTTCCTAAGAGCGTTTGCAAAGCACTTTTGATGGCTAGGTTGATGTGCTGCAGGACAGTGATAAAAATGGGTACAATGTTTCTCTGCTTGTACTGCGTCGGTCCCTTTAATGCTGTGAACCATATGAATGCGTTTTTAAACAGCTCATTTTCAGACTTTATCTAACGAAACGGACTTATTGCAACTCAGATTAAGTTTGGCAACATTCATTCATTCATTGATTCGTTCGTGTATTTGTACGTTCTTCTGTAAAACCATGTGTATGAAAGTTCATCCATTCATTTATCCATCCTTCCATTCATCCATCAGTTTATTGATTGTTCATTCATTCATTCATGCATGCGTGCTTGTGCTCAACAATCCACCCGTTAGTTTGTTTCATTGTTCTCTTTCGTATTTCCCCAAATATTCAATTGTCATCTATTCTGTAATCCATTCTACATTTGTTCACTCATTCACTTCTCACTGCTTCATGTCATTTCCTCGCTCTCTATATTCGTTCATTTCTAATCCACCCGGACAGTCATTTCTTCAATCAGTCACTCTTTCCTTCCTTGCATCCCTCGTTTGTACATTCATCCTTTCATTCATTCACCTTTCTCTCTCAGGCCACGTGTTTCCGAGAGCAACGTTTTCTCGACGTCGAGCTTCGATGCAGTCTGTGGATACAGAGGAGAGTGTCGACATGGGAGAAAGTCTGGAGGGCATCTATTGCCCTGTGGGGCTGCCCGGCAGGGCGGAAACCTCCTCCCCCTCCTGCATCCCCACCCCCCAGCTGCCTGACGCCGTGGCTGACAAGCTGGCGAGAAACGCCTTCGAAGAGGAATATCAAGTGAGTCCAACCCTTTTCAGTTCCTACAGTTTGCCTGGACTGGCATTGGAAGGGGCAGGGGATTTGCGGTCAGTAGGTGAGTTGCAGAGGAGGAGAAGGAGGAGAGACAGCAGCAGGAGGAAGAGAAACAGCAGCAGGAGGAGGAACCACAGCAGGAGGAGGAACAGCAGCAGGAGGAGGAGGAACAGCAGCAGGAGGAGGAGGAACAGCAGCAGGAGGAGGAGGAACAGCAGCAGGAGGAGGAGGTACAGCAGCAGGAGGAGGAGGAATAGCAGCAGGAGGAAGAGGAACAGCAGGAGGTGGAGGAGGACCAACAGGAGGAGGAGGAGGACCAGCAGGAGGAGGAGGAGAGATATAGCAGCAGCAGCAGCAGAAGGAACAGCAGCAGGATGAGGAACAGCAGTAGGAGGTGGAGGTACAGCAGCAGGAGGAGGAGGAATAGCAGCAGGAGGAAGAGTAAAAGCAATCGGAGGACCAACAGCAGGAGGAGGAGGAAGAGAAACAGCAGCAGCAGCAGCAGCAGCAGGAGGAATAGCAGCAGGGGGAGGATGAACAGCAGGAGGAGGACGAGGAACAGCGGGGGTGGGGGGGAAGACGAGCAGGAGGAGGAGAAGAAGCAGGAGGAGGAGAAGGACGAGCAGAGGGAGAAGGACGAGCAGAGGGAGAAGGACGAGCAGAGGGAGAAGGACGAGCAGAGGGAGAAGGACGAGCAGGAGCAGGAGAAGGACGAACAGGAGCAAAGCAAAAAGACAAAAAGTATTTACAGGAACTTTCCAACCCTTCAAACTTGTTTAGAATATACACCAGTTCCTGCCACCCCACCCCCCAGTGCTCTCCCCTCTTGCATGAGTACACGGTCAGCCCCTCAGCCTCTACTCGCTTGTTGAAACCATGTCTTTTGACAGGCGGAGATGGGTGAGCATGTCTTGGGGTTGGACAATGTGCGATGCGCAGTGCCATGGTTCTATCCCAGGGACGGAGAAATCTGGGTTTATTAAAATATCGTGACAATGTGGGATGTTATACTGACTGCAACCTTGTGTCGTTAGCTTTGGTTCAACGTCTACGACGGGCCAAAGCAAAAAGACAAAAAGTATTTACAGGAACTTCCCAACCCTTCAAACTTGTTTAGAACAGGAGCAAGAGGAGGACGAGCAGGAGCAGGAGGAGGAATCCCACAATAACAGCAAAGACAACAACCGCTCAACGAAAACAGGAGCTGGAGAAGAAAAGCAACGAAGATCATAAAGAGGTCAAAGAGAAGGAACAGGACGATAAGCAAAAAGCAGCAGCGGCGGAGGTGAAAGAGAAGGAGAAGTGGCAGAAGCAGGAGGAATTGCAGAGGAGAGAGGGAATGGACGTATAAGAGGGGATGATGATGCTTGTAGTTCCTGCATGAGTGATGCTGTTTCTGGTTGCATCCTGTCACGTCCCCTCCTTACCTCGACTGACACCAGATCTCGGCAGCCTGAGAAATGGGGCGCGAGCCAGAAGAATGAAATGTGAAGTGTGCATGAATTCGGTTTCGTGTTTACTTGACACACGACAGGCTGTATTTAAATCACCCTTTCTTGTCTTCGAATTCAAACACCACTGCAATGGCCAATGTTGACAAAAAGGCAACCCTGACGCGAAGAAACGATCGTCTGTATTAAACTAAAAGAAATATATACAATATGTGTAGGTATTATCATGCAAACACTCGCACATGTAGGTAAGGCCATTACAGATACAACAGTAGGCAGCAGATCGGATCCCCACGAGAATGTCGTAGTGAACAAGAAAAAACGGATTTCAGACAAACACCCTACTTTGGTTTGGCAGACGTTCGCATGAGAAAAAGCTCCCGATGTTTCGGGTGGTAGATCTTTCGTCAATCCTTTGACACTTCGGGTAAAGGTAATCATTTCAAATTATTTTGTCCTTGTTTATTTACAACAATGATATTATCAAGCCACATGCACCACCTGGATTTGCATTGGGGTGGTTTTACCCCCCACCCATCACAGTTCAGTGCTAACCTCAGGTTAGCGTTCTCTCCCTAGATCTCCCTGCGATTCGTAAGAGGCGAATAACTAGGGACACCGTGACTGGATTACTTTTACTCTAAACTGTTCTAGTGATTTTCGTGTTTAATAGCTTTACATAGCCTACAATGGCTGATAGGCCGTAAAACACTATCCATCCATCCATCTCTCCCTAGTTTGGACTGGTTTCCGACCGGCGATGACATGATGTGATGCGAGGACTGCCGAGCTATTGTTACGGGGCTCTCTCTCTCTCTCTCTCTCTCTCTCTCTCTCTCTCTCTCTTTCTCTTTCTCTCTGTCTCTCTCTCTATCTCTCTCTCTCTCTCTATCTCTCTCTCTCTCTCTGTAATTGTATATTTACCTTCTAATCGTCTTGTAATGTTGGGCTTGGTGTTTTCTTGCAGAGGACAAAAGACTTTAGCCGTTGTTGTGTTCTTATTCTTTATTCAGGCATCAGACAACTTTCTATCTTCCAATCCTCAGCTCTCTCTGTCTGCTTGTCTACCCGTCTGTCCCTCTACTCCCTCTCGTTCTCTCTCTTATTCAACCTTCCCACACACGCCGTCCCACCTATCCTTACATGAATACACGTAATGCCAACACTAGAGGTAGGGAAACGGGGGGGGGGGGGGGGGCGTGTGATGTGGCGACAGAACACCATTCTGCTGACTATGCAGAAGAAGCTTTACCTGCCAAGAATAAACTGAACTGACCTAGGACGCGTTTTTTTGCCCCAAAATCTCGAGAGAATTGCGAGAGCTAGGCGTTTCCTACGTTCCTCGCTCATAAGACGCACTCGCCGTGAAGGTGGGAGGCAGAGGGAGGTCCGGAGCTCCCACGATGCTTCCCACTGTCGAGACCCGGATGAGCCAAAATGGTGGTGACAGTGCGAGTTGGGCTGGTGTTCGGAGATAACAGTGCCTATAATGTGCTTCTCAGGGCCCGAGAATGGAAAAGTGTACGTTCATGGAAGTATTTGCTGTTCGAGAGTTCATTTGTATATTTTAAGGAGTAGGAGCATAGGTTATTTCTGGACATACACTGTCGAAAAAAATGGTATCGCTTGCAAACACGCAACACCGTATGCATACGCTCTATGAATTATGTACCTTGAATTGATCAAAATGAATCGTGGCCTAAACTTTTCGACAAAGTTGTCTACAGCTGAACCCGGGTTGCTTTTTTTTCGTTGAAAAAGTTCCCGTGCCATTCGATATGACACCATGGTGTGTTCTATGAAGTGAAAAACTGATGTGATATCTGTATAGTTAGTTATTTCGTCTATCGGCAACTTCTTCACCGACTCTGGCGCCAGGACGCAGCCATGTTCTTCCGCCTTGCCAGTTGATGATTGGCCGTTTTTCTAGCTGTAGGAGTGTCTCACTCGTCCTCGACTAGCCAATCAGGGAGAATCTCGAGATCTGGGGCCTAACAAACGCGCCCCTAATCTCTATGACAGGTTTTCCGGATCTAGGCCTCCAGCAACTCTCTATCTTCCAGCCCAATGCTCTTTCCAGCATAACAGTATGTTACAAATGGGCTGATAGCCATATGTACGCGCAAATACTCTAGGGAGAAAAAAGCTTAATTTTTAAATGAAGAAATGTCAACATTGCACTCAACGAGGAAAGAAAACAGCCACTCAAGTGTAGCTTTCGCAGGGCTTCCACCCGGCTTCTTCAGCGCCTTGCAACTGACTGAGATGGCGATGAACTGAGACAATACGTGCGACTGAATAAGGGAGTTGTAGACAGCTGGCATCATTTTGGTCAATTGTTGAAAACTAAAATCGTTCGTGCATGAGATGTTTGTTCGGCTGGGCAAAGTCAATAGTTGAGGAGACTGTTAATATAACTAAAGGACCAGTTCCAACTTTCTCGTGAAAACTGTTCATAGCAGCTATCTGTTTCAATGTATTCTTAATCCAATACATGATCGGAACATTGTAAACCAGCCCTACAGAATATATACATCTTATTTTGTTTGATTCTAAAGAAAGAAGAGTAGGATGGAATATTTCTGAATAAGTATGCAATTCACACGTCCATAAAGTTTAGATGCGTATCATCATCATCATTATCATCATCATCATCATCATCGGCCTCCTGCAATCCTAAAAGACATGTAAGTCAGCACACTCAAGAGTCTCGCCAGGTCACAGAGCAGTCTCCAGTTCTTGCAGTCCCACTCGGGAGTGGCTATCCCTGCCGCAGCCTTCACAGATGAACACAGTGGATGTTCCGTCTGCCTGGTGTCGGGTCTTTCTATGTGGTCATCTCTCGGATGCAAGAAATTAATAATCCAGATTTCTCCCAATCCAGGGATTGAACCACGGCATTGCGCCTCGCACATAATCAAACGCTGAAGATTGCTCGCCTAAAACCGCCCGTCAAAAGACAGGGTTTCAATAGGTGAGTGGAGATTGAGGAGCTGACTATGCATTCATTCTTCCCCTCGTGTCTGGTCAGGGCGTCCCGCAGTCTGCCTCCAAATGTCCTTTTCCGGTGCAACAGTCTCCCACGCAATGCTGTCGATGGCCATCACCTTTAGAGCATGTTTGCAACAGTCTCCCACGCAATGCTGTCGATGGCCATCACCTTTAGAGCATGTTTGCATTTGTCGAATAAACGCAGTCGCAGGCGCACTGGGACCTTTTGCCTTCTGCGAGTTCACCATAGAGGAGATCTTTGGGAAGTCTGCCATCCTCCATGCGGCATACATGCCCAAGCCGCCGAAGTCGCCTCTGTCTCAGGAGCAAAGCATGGACGGAATGCCAGCTCTGCTGTGCACCTCCTCGTTAGGGATCTTGTCCTTTCATGGGATGCCAAGGATGCGGCGGAGGAAGGGCATGTGGGAGACAGGAAGTTGCGTATATCAAGTGTAAAAAGGTGCGGTTTTGTAGACAATTTGAAATGATATAAATGAGTGTGAAACGGACCCCACACTTTTCATTGCCTTCCTTGCAGGGTGTCTCCACAAAGTTCCTGGCCACGTACGACGTATCCCAAGAAAAGGTGCACGCCAAGAAAAACAAATTCAAAGGCTATTACCCATGTGAGTATTCTCTCCTTCTCGACTCATTTTGTGCGCGCGCGCGCGCGCTCACGAGTTTTTATGATGTATATGTGTTCTTACGTGTATGTGTTTATTTGGGTATGGGTGTGTTCATACATGCCCGCACCCTTGCTACGGCGTACGCACGTACCTATGTGCGTGGTTTGCAGTTGGATGTGTGTGTGTTTGCGCGCACGCGCGTGCGTGTGCGTGCATGTTTGCGTGAGTGCATGTGCTAGCGCGCTGGCGGGCGTGTTTTGACTGTGCATTTCCATATCATGCGAACATACAGTTGACTGAATGTCATCCTTGACTGTTTTTGAGATGGTGTATGTAAGGAAACACGAGAAGGACAATGACGAAAATAACGAACGCTGACGATAGAACCAGAGCAGATGAAAATGTGGAATAGGAAATATTTTAAAATGAAAATGAGGAACAAATTTAAAATGATCAAAGGAAGGAAGGAAAGCAAGGAAGAAGTACATGGGGTAATAAGTTGCAGAAGAATCTGTTCGATTGCAGCTTGCCTTCGTGCCACATGTAAACATGCGTGGTTATTGATTCCGTCGATATCCATGATATGAAGAACTGAGCTACATTAGAGTTGCATTTGCGTGGCACAGATGACTTCAACAGAGTGGTATTGGAGCCGACATCGGACGACCCCCACTCCCACTTCATCAACGCCAGCCACATAGACGTACGTACGTAGCGGCCATCTCCAGGGCTGCCCTGCCTGCATGTGCGGTTGCTTCTTTGTATCATACACTGTACACAAACGCAACGTGATTTCATCCATTTCAAGAGCTCACACAGACACAAAGATTATGTCAAGATCGACTCAGAGCTTTTCTTATGGATATATCGAGCATCCCGAATTATGCTACAATGTATCATGTTCCACATCTACCTTTGAATATCAGATCACATCTTTCTGTAATGCAGTGTATATTACGTACGTGGCATCAGATTGAATAGTTTAAAATTGTAAACGTCGGGGATGTGATATGTAGCTATCACATCAAAAGACATCACAGCACAGTTTTCAATGGAGTGCATGATTGCTCATTAACTGCGGGACTGTACTTGTCTGATCATTGACAGTTGAACAGGTACATACGGTCTTTGGCTCAGCTTTGTGTTGTTCTATTGGCATATGTTGCTTATCCAGTGACGTGCAATGAGTAACTCTCCATGCGATTTTCTTCTGTTCGTCAGACATTGCACTTGATACGAGCCTCATTTTACTCTCGTTGAAATACTGTCGACTGAATTGCTTCATATCCCTACTGAAAATTATTATTGTAGATTCTCTTGACACAATTGTTTTATTCATTCACGTTTGACTCACGAGCTGTACAGTGTATACAACTCATAATGCTTAGGTCGTAGCTCCAAGATATAAACCAAGAGTAACTCCAGCATTGACATTGCACTTCACTTTGAAGTGTGTGTCTTTGTCATCACTATGGTGACACTTTTGTCGTTCTCTATTTTGCAGGGATTTGAGAAATTCAGAGCCTTTATTGCAGCACAAGGTACTGAAAACAATCATTCTGTAATATAATTTGTCGCCTCACTCTCACATAATGCTTTTTTAATCTTCACATAATCCCTCAGGGGCGGATCTGGGGGGGGTGCAATGGGTGCAATTGCACCCCCCCCCCAGCGGGACCAAAAAAAAAGAGAAGAAAAACAAAAGAAAAAAAAGAAAAAAAGAAGGAAAAAAAAGAGATATGTTGATAATGTAGTAATGTAAATGTAATTGCACCCCCCCCCCCAAGCAAAAAGACAAAAAAAATGAGAGAGAGACTCAGGGAAAGAGATGTTGATAAATATTGGAATGTAAATATAATTGCACCCCCCCCCCCTCCTCGGCTTAAAAAAAAGAAGAGAAAAGCTGATAAATATAGTAATGTAAATGTAATTGCACCCCCCCCCCCTCCCTCGGCAGAACAAAAAAGAGAAAGAGATGCTGATAAATATAGTAATGTAAATGTAATTCCACCCCCAGCCAAAAAACTAACTAAATAAATTAAAGAAATAAAATACATAAACAATGATAATACATAAATAAAAAAATGGAAAGAGAAATATGTTGATAAATATAGTGATGTAATTGCACACCCCCCCCCCCCCCCCCCCCCAGCCAAAATAAAAAGGGGTGGGTGGGTGCAGAGAGAGAGATGCTGATAAATATAGGAATGCACTAGTAAAATTAAATGTAATTGCACCCCCCCCCCCCCCCCCATATAAAGATTATTAAATTCGAGGTATGATCTTGTTGCAAAGACTTTTTCCTCATGTTGTTTTTGTGAATTGTGATTCTTTATTATTAACATCGAACTTATTTAGCACTGTACATTTTCGAGCATGTGCTTCCCAAGAGAGAGACAGTTGGTCCTATCTCCACCCCCCACCACATCAGTGGCAAAATGTATCGCCTGAAAATAGCACTTTACACGCTCAGATTGCACCAGATTGCACCATTTTGCTTCCTTTTTAAAAAAAAATTCCGGGGGGGCATGCCCCCGGACCCCCCTAGCATGCTCGGCGCTTCGCGCCGTCGGTTCGGCGCTTCGCGCCTTCGCTGATAAGATACAAAACAAAAACAAAAAGAACTTTGCACCCCCCCCCCCTTTCAAAACCCAGATCCGCCCCTGTCCCTTATTGTTGTGCTTCTACGAACTGATCTGTTATGAT
The DNA here is from genome assembly GCA_034096865.1 of Theodoxus fluviatilis. Classification (NCBI taxonomy): domain Eukaryota; kingdom Metazoa; phylum Mollusca; class Gastropoda; order Cycloneritida; family Neritidae; genus Theodoxus; species Theodoxus fluviatilis. The sequence continues at coordinate 227,255 of JAWQFJ010001075.1, read as the reverse complement.
CACGCGCTACCATGAAAACATCCGAGAACAAAAAACCTTTAGCTGCATGCACTGTGAATTGTATTTGCAGGATGTTATCAATTTACTTGACGACACTGAGTTGCTAGTGCGTGGACGAAATGCTCTGTGCAGATGAGCTAGAATGGGTTCAAGAAAGATTTTTCACCACTGTTTCGACACTATTTTGCCCTTCTTTTCGATATCCTTCATCGCAACATTCAGCTTGTTGTGTGACGAAACAAAAAAAGGAAAATCAAACGTAGTTGACATGAGCGTTACTTCATTCGCTTCTTTGGCGTAGAATGGTACTGTTTGTGTGTCCAAGGTAGACTTAAAAACTGAAATCATTTCAGCGCCGACCTCTCACACCCTGAACGACTTCGTACGCATGCTTTGGCAGTTGAAATGCAGTCACATTGCCATGTTGACCAACTTGGTCGAGGATGCTAAGGTAAGCAGCAATCTTGACTACGGGATAACAGTCTGGCCCCTTACAAGCAAAGCACACACACACACACACACACACACACACACACACACACACACACACACACACACACACACACACACACACAAATACGCACACGCAGACACGGGTGCACACACACAACCACACACGAGCGCGCGCGCGCACGCACACACGCGTACACACGCATTAGCATACACATGCATCAGCATTTACACACGGATATGTGTGCGCACGCACGCACACGTATAAACATATACATGTATATACACACGTTAACTTTTCGTCTCGTTATATTACTCAATACATCAAACTGGAAATAAAGTCGCCTGTTTATTTATTGGAATATTTGAATGAACGGTCTTTTAATATCAATAATGCTCATATTTCGTGAAGCCTATTTCTTGTCTGCTGCAATTAGTTACGTTTCTTGCTGGAAACTGACGAGAATTTGACAGTAATTTAGCCCGTATTTCTTTGTTTTGTTGACGTATTTCTTTCCTCTCTCTTTTTTTCGTTGCAAAGAATATTACAGAATTTTCAGCCGTCAATTTGATGACGGCAATGTCATTCTATTGCTGTATTCTATGCCGTGGAATGCCTTCACACATGTGTTTACACTTAGAAATGAAGAGCGAGCGAGCGAGCGAGAGAGAGAGAGAGAGAGAGAGAGAGAGAGAGAGAGAGAGAGAGAGAGAGAGAGAGAGGAGAGAAAAGAGAGAAGAGAGAGAGAAAGAGAGAGAGGAAGAGAGAGAGAGAGAGAGAGAGAGACAGACAGACAGACAGACAGACAGACAGACAGACAGACAGACAGACAGACAGACAGACAGACAGAGACAGACAGACAGACAGACAGACACAGACAGACACTCAGGCAGGCAGGCAGACAGACAGATAAAGAGAGAACAAACAATAAGACACTACGTGCATCAGACACAAGCAAACATAAACGCGCAGATTCTTAGACATGCATCCAGGCATACATCCAGACATACGGGCAGACCTACAGGCAGACAAAGAGACTCACATTTCCACGTACACACAGATAAATGAAAGATTGGCAACAAGGAAAAGAATGTGTATGTGATCTGCGTGCTAAGTAGACACACAAAGGTTGGATTCGGCATCTGCAGTCTTTCTTCCTCTGTAGGTGAAGTGTGTGCCCTACTGGCCCGAGACGGAAGGAGAGGAGCTGAAGTGTGGGGAGGTCACGGTGACCCTCGGACAGACAACGAAATGGTCCTATTGCACGCTGAGACTTCTTACTCTCACGCATGAGGTAGGAATGGCGCAGATGACATCCCGGATGGCATTTAAAAATCTTACAACATCCCCGACTGAAGTCTACTTTTGTGCGAGTTGCATTAATACGGTCGTGCAAAACGTTTTCTAGCTTACTAGAGATTAAAACATCCTTTGGGCATCAACCGATTCTGTTGCTTTCCAGAGTTGTACCAGTCTGTAAAGCAGTAATAAAGTCGTGAAAAAGTTTTGCTGTCTTACCAGGAAACAGAAAGCCTGCTGGTGTCCACCGATTCTGTTGCTTTCCAGAGTGGAGCCAGTCTGTCAGTGAAGCATTTCCACTTCACCACGTGGCCTGACCACGGCGTCCCCAGCCACGTGGACATGCTGGACTTCTTCTGGAAGGTCCGCGCCTCCTGGACTCCCGACTCGGGGCCCCTGCTCGTCCACTGCAGGTCAGTACTCAGTACTCTATACCTTGAAGGAGATGAAAGTGACTGAATACTTCTAGCGTTTCAAAGAGAAATTATTGGCCATCGTTTTAAGCGATGTCAACACTTTATTAGTTAATGACACGCAGCCGGAAAACTGCAAAAATAATTTTGGCAAGTGCATCCGCAGCCCGATTGTCCACTCCTCAGAAAGTTTAGGTGGTGCTGGAGCAATGAAAGGGTAGCCCGATGAACAGGAGGTAAAAGTGTGCGAATTAAGCTCACACCAATGCACTTTTATATTTACATTCATGGTACAAGCTGACTGTTTCTCTTTCAGTGCCGGCGTGGGACGGACGGGCACGTTCATTGCCCTGTGCATACTGAGTGACCAGGCTGCCAAACAGCACCGAGTGGACCCCCTGGCCACCCTCACCACCCTCCGCTACCAACGTCGTAACATGATACAGACACTGGTGAGAAGGATTCGGTCTCTGCAATGAGTTTCGAATTCTAAATGCCTTTTACTGACGTTTCAGGAGACGTTCAGCTCCCACAAAGTCTTCTTTGATCTCGACTTTGCAAACTACAAAAAGTCAGAATCATCACAGTTGGCATATAAAGTTTTCACTGTGCTAAACCAAACGCGAAGATATCAAGTCCATTCTAAAGTTTTCTGGTGAGTGACTTTGGCTGTTTCCTACAGCTGTACAGAAATGTAATGAATCCAGTAAATATACAAAAGGTTTGTGTTGTTTTGGGTTTGTTTTGGTTTTTTTGGGGGGAGCGGGTTTGCTTTTGCTTCTGATGAAACCCTCGCAGTCAAAATAATAGGCACTTTCATTCGTTGTTCGTACACCAAATGCTTGCTCGTTTTTGTTGTAAAGATTGACCATAAACTGAATCGTGCTGTTGATTACTTTATCCAAATCCAAAGGTTTGTGTCAAGTACAAGGAAACAAAATGCCAGTGCAGATTTGCCTAACACATCATAAAGAACATCGGTTATATTAATCTAAAAGCCTCGTTTCGACAGTGATCTTCATTTTCTTCTCCCTTTCCCCACCTAAGCACTCTTTTTCCCCTCTTCCAGCCCCAGTATGTGTTTCTGCACGAGGTCCTGGTGCGAGTGGTACAGCTGGGGAGGACGGCGGTGGACAGGGAGGTCTTCTGCAGCCACTTCCCCAGCCAGAAAGGAGGCCTGCTGGTGGGCAACCGCATTCTGGACCAGCTCGCTCAGGTCAGGGACTCACGAGTGGAAAATGACATTTTAGATAAATGCTACTGCAGTATTTGTTATGGTTGTATTTTGATTCATATTCAAAGACGCCACGTGCCTCTATTTTGACTGGAGAAGAAAAAAAATGTCATGATCAGTCATATATCCAATATAAGTTTTAACAGTTTTAACTGCAGTCTTCAAATGGAATGATCTCTGTAAAGGTGAAAGGTGTTATAAGTGGCGTGAGGTTTTGCTGACCAACTTGCCCGCACCCTATTACAAATCTTTACATGTTGACCTCAGCCTCAACTTCTTATTTGCCTTTTTTTCCGTCGTCTTTTAGGATATCCCGAGGTATTTGACGTCAGATGCAATACGTGAGTGTAACAAATTTTTAGTAAATACCTTATCATGCACGCTTTTCATTTATTAGTCAGTTACAATGCGATGATGCAAAACGCACATTTCATTAAACCACATTAAAGGTATATTTAAAAAGTACGTGTCACGCTGGCTTGGACCCATCTCAAAAGAAAATTCATGCGCTGTTTCGTGTGTGTGTGTGTGCGTGTGTGTGTGTGTGTGTGTATGTGTGTGTGTGTGTATGTGTGTGTAAGTGTGTGTGTGTATGTGTGTGTGTATGTGTGTGTGTGTGTAGAACAGCATGGTGTCGGGCGTTTCCCGTGGTAAAATATAAGTATCACAAATGGAATGTTTGAACAAAGAAGTTTGTTATGTCCAGGAAGTGATAGTTTTGTTCATAGATTGGTCTATTGTACTTTCCTTTTCGAATTCTAAATGTTTGGTTTTGAAATGAGTTAATACAGATGTGTTCCATATTGTGTAGAATCTGCATCCGATGTTGCATTTAGAATGTATGCAGATTCGTACAAGCACTCGTTCTGAGACACGTGGTCGTTTCGACTCTAATTGGCAGAATGAAGCCACATATACATGCTTTTTTTGTTCTTATGCCTTTCAAAATCAGAGGCGGACGACTTCCATGTGTACTCCAACTCCAAATGGAACTACTTCACAGCCACGAATTACGTCTCGGTAAGTCGTGGAAAGGTTTATTATTCACATTCACCCATCAGCCACTGATCAAAACACCGACCTTTCTAACCTTTTTTCACTCTCGGGAATGTGCGACATTTTAATTATTGATTTGCACTTCGTTCGTCCCCCCCCCCCCCCCCCCCGAACTCTTGAAAATACTAAATTCCTTTTGATGATGATGATGACGACGACGATGATGATGATCAATGGAGTTTTACAACCCATCACACTTTGTAGGCTATGTAAGGCCATTGATGACACAAATCATCAGGGCTCGTTAGAGTAAGACCATGTCGAGTTACGATTTCCACAGTTCATCGCTTAGGGATATATGGGGGCTCCATTCCTGCCATTGCTAAACAATGTTCAGGTTCAGGACTCTTGCGCTTCATATGACAGTAGTTTATAACGACCTCCACACGCTGATGCCCCATGTGGTCATTTTGACTCCTATGTTATACAACTAAAGAATGAAACATTAGAATTGGTCATGTCTCCCAAACTGGATGGCCTGATCTGTATGAAACCTGTCATTGTCATTCTTTGTGATCTCTGACCCTTGTTGAGACATTTTGTAATGCGGATTACACACACACAAACACACACACACACACACACACACACACACACACACACACACACACAATCTTGGGAGAGGATGCTCAGAGGATAAGGTAATCATGGGTGAAAGTTCATCCCAGTCGTCATCGTTAGGCCTCCTAGGTACGACACAAGGTACCTCGTTGTCATTGAAGATTCGCACCAGCTCTGGTGTATCTTGTGCTGAATATTATCTTTCACATTTAGTCTGATGTGAAAAGAAGATGATCGTCATCTTGGCGCCTTTTGCAAGCGTAAAACCTCCCACTCACTCTCATACTCAGTGGAAATGTACGTCGCGAATTGCATTTTTCAGTTACACGAGCAGTCAGTGAGGTCTGCTACGTTTGCTCACCGATTGTCCACTTCCGCATCGGGGTTGATAATTTCCCATTTGCACTTGGGGTGTGGATGATGCATTCGCCCTGGACGTCACAGACTTCATCATTCTCTCTTGCAGTCAGTGAGGGTGAACCAGGGTTTGCTGATGGTCAAGTTGTGGGAGAGCGGAACAGAGGCCCTGGCTCCTACAGGCCTGTGGAACTTCCTGCTGGAGACACCCGCCTTCGCCCTCCTTGACCTTCACCATGCCAAGGTCAGTCTCTACGTTGATCTTCACTATGTCGAGGACAATCGGCTTGATCTTCACTGTCAGTCAGCTTCAACATGTCAAAGTCAATACTCTGACCTACATCATTTTTAGGTCAGTCAGTATTTCACCTTTACCATGCCGAGTTCAGTCAGTACTCAAGACCTTCACCATGCAAAGGTCAGTCAATACTTTGATTTCACAGTGCAGTCTCTCATCACCACCGACAGATGGAGTATCTATTAATAATTGTATGAGACGGCGTCCTCTTCGATTGGAGCTCCTGGTTGCAATTTGGAATATCTTCCTAAAACATGAGGCTCCACACAGACAAAGCACAAAAAGAAAGGCATGGTGTGCAGTACGTCGATACATAAAGTCAGCGGAGTTACCCGTTGTGTGCCAAACGTAAAACTAGCAGATAACCGCATGGATTTGTGTAGGTAATGTCAAGTGCTTTATTCATATGTTGTGCAAACATGGCTCATGGAAAAGGCAGCAGTGGAGAATTACTTCACAGACAGAGGAAACCCTTGGGCATTAATCAAATGTCCAGCATTTAATCTGCATTTTATTACAACAACAAAATTGGGCCTCTGATAACTTCAGACTCTAGTGGACAAGACATGTGTTGCCTTGCCTTGGTACCTTAAAGACCATTTCGGCATTTGGTACAAAGAAAGGTTAGCTTTTTAAAATTATTTCTAATTTTATTTCTTTTAAGGAGAGTCATGATTTATTTTTATGTTTTAAGTAGCACTAGTACCGTTGCTGTTAGCTAGACAACATTATCTTTTCTACAAATGCTGATTTTTTTTCTTTCTTTCTATTACATTAGTGCGCTTTTACTTTTGAGGGTTAGGGGTGAGTGGAGGTGGAGGGTGGGGGTAGGGGACGCATGATGAGTATATATATGACGCAAGCAATGATTTCTTTTTGTGTTTGTTTTCTTAACCTGCTATAATGAAAGCCTGAAGAAAAAAAGAAGAAAGAAAGATAGAAGAAAAAGGAGGAGGAGGAGGAGGAGGAGGAGGAGGAGGAGGAGGAGGAGGAGGAGGAGGAGGAGGAGGAGGAGGAGGAGGAGGGGGAGGAGGAGGGGGAGAGGGAGGGGCAGGGGCAGGGGCAGGGGCAGGGGGAGGGGGAGGGGGAGGAGGAGGAGGAGGAGATGGTGGAGGAGGAGGAGATGGTGGAGGAGGAGATGGTGGAGGGGAGGGGGTTGTCATCCGGACCAGCGCCCTTAACTCTTCGCAGATATTTTCAAAAGCATCTTCTCCAAGAGCTTGCGCTCTTCAGTGTGTCCCACGCAACGCCATAGACTGAATGGAGAAGGCAGTTGACACCAAAACTCCCTCTTGCCTTACCCTTACTACTTGCAAGTCTTGTGGACGTCGCAGGTTGGCTGCGTGAGTGCCCCTGAGGGGGACGCAGAGAGGGAGGGATCTGCCACCGTGCAGTGGCTGGCTGTCTCCCACCTTGAACCTGGCATCCACTCCAGGGAGGTCCTGCTCAAGCGCAAGGTGAGACTGCCCTGTCCATACTCATCTTTATTCTTCTTACATGACTCTAGAATACATTTGGCTACGTGCGTTGAGATGCGTGCATGGAAATCACACAGCTTTAAGTTACGTCTAGTGCCGTATCGGAGTATAGTCTCTTTATTCATTCTTAGGTGCAGCTGTAAAGTGACCTGGGACGTGGGTGTTTCTCTGCAAGAATACATGCATGCCACTACTTCCTAATAGCTCGCTGATGTAACTTTAAACTGTATGATTTTCATGCACGAATCTCGATCCTCTTACCCTAATTCGTGCACGAGTGCTTTCTTTGTGCGTCTGTGTACTTGTGTGTGTGTATGTGGGGTTTTTGAGTGTGTGCATGTATGTGTGGTGTGTGTGCATGTGTGCGCGAGCGCGAGCGCGCGTGTGTACGTGCGTGTCAGTTTGTGCGTTTTTACGATCGTGTACGCCTGCGCGTGTTTGTGCACGTTCGCGCGTGTATGTGTTTCTCTCGATGTGTCTGTGTATGTGATTGCGTGTGTGATTTTGTGTGTGTGTGTATGTGTGTGTGTGTGTGTGTGTGTGTGTGTGTGTGCGCGTGTATTCGTGTGAGTTTATGTGTGTGTGTGTGCGTGCGTGCGCGCGTACGCGTGTGCATGTATGTGTTATGGAAGTGTATGTTTGCGTGCGCGCGCGCGCGCGCGTGTGTGTGTGTGTGTGTGAATGTGTATTAATGTGTGTGTGCGTGCGCGCGTGCGTGCATGTGTGCGTGCCTGCGTGCGTGAAGGGGTGGGGTGGACTTTGACGTTGGAACGTGTAACATTATTCCAACGCTTTAATCATATCCAGGAGATTGACATGTGCTGATCTTTACGTCTAGATACAGGGGCGGATCAGTTCATTTGGGGGGGGGGGGGGGGGGCGCTTCAAAAACATTTGGGGGGGGGAGGGTCCGGGGGCATGCTCCCCCGGACAATTTTGAAAACAAGGATGCAAAATGGTGCAATCTGGTGCATTCTGATGATGATCATTGCCAGTTTTTGGCAGCAGGTATTGTTACTGAAGAATACCTCAAAAATTGACACTCAAAGTAAAACTTTTTTTTTGCTTTTGGAAGGGGGGGTACCGGAAACCCCAGAACCACCACCCCCCCCCACCCCCCCACCCCCACCTCGTCCGCCTCTGAGATATAAGCTTTTTGTTAAATATATTTTATCTGTTTCACCTGCATCACAATTTTCATAACCAGCACGTAAAAAGTTCATTTACTATCTATTCCGATCAGAAGTATTCTGCCATTAAGACTGGGTACAACATAATTTCTCTAGAGTACATTGATTTGTGCATTCTTTGGCTTCTTCTCAATAAAGATTTCGGGTAACGTCATGTTGAGTTCTATCTAAATACAATGTGGACTTAACCAGTGTAGCGTGCAAAAAATTCGTCGAAAATCAACAGAGGGTTACCTCCCTCTGCTGACTTCCGTCGACTTTTTTTTGCACGGTTGACTTTTTTGCACGCTCAACAAGTTTCATTTTGAACCAGGGTCTCCCGGACAAAAAGCTGGAGTACATCGGATATGACGCAACGTCAGCTGTGATGCCCGGATGTGTGGTTGCTGTGGCGACACGCCTGATGTCGAAGCAGCTGTCATCCGGCCTGTCTCTCGTCTGCATTTACAGGTGGGAGCTGACCGCCATCTTGTCATCTCAGTTTGCACAAGTTGATATTAACTACTTTGAGTCTTTGTCTCCACTTCAGTCAATTTTGAGTTATTGACTGATTTCTGATAGTGCTTTTGGTACTCCTCCCAGTCAAAGATTATAGGTTACACAAAGATAGTTCATTAGCTCATTGTTGTGAGGATCGAGACACGTTGCGCCCCCAAGCGGGAACGTACATGGGTGAATCAAGGGAAGTAATCACACCGCTTTGCGACATGTAAAATTACTTGTTTATCGACGCGTTTCTGATGTGTTCCGATCATGTTTGTGAATACATTTACAGTGTAATGTGTAATAAAATGATTTGCTGCAATAATGGGGGTGATTTGGCTTTGTTTTTTTGTAGCGAATCACAAACGGCACTCTGTCTGAACCCTCGGCTTCTCTCCGAGCATACTGAAGAGTAGATGCTCGAGTCCTGCCACTTTCTTCACAGCTGCCTCAGTCAGTCCAACGGGATAGCCTCTCCTGTTCAGCTTCTTTTTCAGTTCATCACATCTGTGTCTGATCGTATAGTCTTCGGAGCAGATGCGACGCAGACGTAAGCACTGGTTGTAGGGAATGCTGCGAGGACAGTGACGAGGGTGGCATGAGTGGAAGGGTAGGATCATGTCAGCATCTGTGAGCTTTACGTGGAGGTCAGTGACCAAATGTCCTTCAGAAGTGATGGAAAGGCTGACATCCAGGTATGGCACACTGGTTCTCCCATAGCTGTAGGTGAAATTTATGCTCGGGTGTTGATCATTCAGCCACTCCATGAATTTCACCAGTTCATCTTGGCCGCAGAACCAGAGAGTGATGATGTCATCAATGTATCTTTTCCAAATCTCTGGATCTATGGCCCAAGGACATCGGGTCAAGACATCACTCTCCAGCCACCCCATTAAAATGTTGGCAATCGTAGGAGCCATAGGGGTCCTCATAGCAGTTCCGAAGATTTGCTTGTAGACCTGACCGTCAAACTGGAAGATGTTGTTTTAAAGGACGTGGTTGATGATCTTCAGAAGCAAGTCTATGGGTGGGGCTTCGGGGACCAGGTGCTGTCTCGTGGACAACATGTCAGTGACGGACGTGGCCACTTCCTCGTGGGGTATACAACCCCACCACGTCAATGGTGACAATGAGTGCGTCAGAAGGGAGAGGGCCGTAGCGGTGTTTCCACTGTTGCACTAGCTGCAGAAAATGCGTTGTGTCTTTGACGTATGACGGTAGGTCACAAACCAATAGGATAGAAGAATGGGAGAGTCTTGTTTGGGTGTTTTTTCATTGGGGAGGAGGAGGGGGATTGAAAGCATACCATATTGGGAGCTATAATCTGTTAATAGTTTATAGGATTGGTGCTTTCAATGAAAGCACTTTAAAGCATGCTTGACGCTAACATTAGGAAACTTCCTTGCGGCAACATAGAGACGGGTAAGTTGTAGAGCATCTGAAATCAAACGTTGACATCCTACACTCCCTTCACTTATCTCGGGCCGTAGCTTATAAACCATCTATCAGAGAAAAGAGTATTTAGTAAAACCGCGTCACATTCTGGCGTCTCATAAGATCGACTTCGAGGTGTCAAGCAAAAGTCGACGGTTTTTGCAAATCTTACTTTGGTCGCAGTGTGTGTTTTTTTCTTTCCCGTGCAGCTTCTTTTTCCTGAAAGAGTTTCTCTACAGAATGGGATGGATGGATGGATGGATGGATAAATGGATGGATGGATAGATGGATTGATGGATGATGTTTTACGATCTATCAGCCTTTGTAGGCTTCTGAAGGCCATTATCCAAAAAATCCCAGGAACCGGTTAGGGTTAGAGCCACTCAAGTGGCTATTTGCCTGGATATTCGCCTTATACGAGTTGTGTAAAGAGACGTCCACTTTTAGCTCCCAACCCACAGGGGAATACGGAATCTGATGTTCTCCTCAGAGATGGTGTGGAGTGGGCATGCAATAAAAGAGATGAGATCAGAGGTAGCGTACATTTCTTCACATTTGATCAACGCGAGAAGGCTTGTTGCCTGCTCAAATCATCCTCTTTACGCTGTTAACACCGTTGCTCCATACAGTGGCCATTATGCAATCGCTGTGTGGCTTTGATTGAACAGCCTGGGAATCGAGTCTATAAATGCAGATACATCTCTGCACTCAAATCATCTATGCCTACCACAGCGGCCTGGGTTTTTTTCTGTGTACCTCTCCGTTGATGCCGTATAGTGATCTGCACAGGGTGGCTACAAGGTCCAGTGATCGAAACAGCGGGTTCCCGAGTTACATCCATGAGCAGGAAAATTGTGCTGGTGGGTGTGGGAGTGGGGGTGGGGGTGGGGGGTGCAATAGCCACATTCATCCACAGCCTGGTTGTATGGTTCCAAGAGAGTTGGCATAGTGTTGGAATGATGATAAGAGTGGCCGATTACCAAGTGGCAAAGGTGTAAAGTTTGAGTACCCATTGTAGGATGAAATGTCGCAACAGAAAAGCTGGCATTATTGTCTTTGCCCCACCAGGCCGAGCGAGGAGAGCTGTGCCCAGCTGCTGTGTGCTGCGGTCAACCTGGCGCAGACCCTGAGGCTGGATGGCCACGTGGAGCTGGTCAACAGCCTGCTGCGCCTCCAGACCTCCATAGACACGGTGGGTGCTGCTGTGCGTGTTGAGTGTGCTGCTGCTGCTGCTGTTGCATGCTCTTGTTGTTATAACAGTGGTGTTGGTGATTTTGTTGTTTTTAGTGGTGGTAGTGGTGGTAGTGATGGTGGTTGTGGCGATTTTGTTATTTTTAGTGGTGGTGGTAGTGGTGGTGGTGGTAGTGGTGGTGATTTCGTTGTTTTTAGTGGTGGTGGTGATTTCGTTGTTTTTAGTGGTGGGGTGATTTTTGTTGTTTTTAGTGGTAGTGGTGAGTTTGTCGTATTTGGTGGTGGTGGTGGTGGTGATTTTGTTTTTAGTGGTGGGGGTGATTTTTGTTGTTTTTAGTGGTAGTGGTGAGTTTGTCGTATTTGGTGGTGGTGGTGGTGGTGATTTTGTTTTTAGTGGTGGGGGTAATTTTGTTGTTTTTAGTGGTGGTGGTAGTGGTGGTGGTGGTAGTGTTGGTGATTTCGTTGTTTTTAGTGGTGGTGGTGATTTTTGTTGTTTTTAGTGGTAGTGGTGAGTTTGTCGTATTTGGTGGTGGTGGTGGTGGTGATTGTTGTTTTTAGTGGTGGGGGTGATTTTGTTGTTTTTAGTGGTGGTGGTGATTTTGTTGTTTTTAGTGGTGGTGGTAGTGGTAGTAGTTTTGTTGGGGGGTTTTACGATGGTGGTGATGATTTTGTCCTTTTTAATGATGGTGGTGGTTGTAGACGTGTTGGTTTTGTTGTTGTTAGTGGTGCTGATGATAATAATGCTAATGAGGATGGTAGTGGTGGTGGTGATATTGTTGTGTTGGTGATTGTGACGTTATTGGTTCCTGCTGTTGTAGTTTATGTTGTTGCTGTTGTTGATCCTGTTGTTTCGTTGTTAACAGTTATATCAAATGGAGCTGTACTTACCAACACTTGTAATATAATTGTTTTCCTTGTGAACATTAAAATTAAATGTTCATATGTAGAGCAAGATTTGATCACAAACCTAACAGAATGCATCGTCACAGAAAGATGTACACCCTTGTTTCCTTGAAGAAACCCTAAATACATGGAGAAAATCACGTTAGGACTCCTTTGCAAGCGGCAAATTTCTTCCATAATTCTATTTCATCTGCAGGCGATATTTACATCATCGCTAAAGCGATGCAATGAGCAGAGACGAGTTCACCAGGGTCAAGCAAGAAATCATAGCAGCCGCCATCTTTGTAAGATAAGAACTGGAATGCATAAAGTATAAGACGTACATGTCCGTACTTTTTGAGGAATAGGGATTGATTGATGATGGTTTAAAAACTGCATCAAAGCATGAAGATAGTTTGATTACAACTAAAAACCACCAAGATTGTAGATAATGATTCGCAACAAACGGAGCTGAATGTTTAAGACCAACATTCGTGCGACAGCAAGTATGGCACTTCGCGTCGCACAATACAATTGGGAGCGCACAGCGGTATGGTAGTGAAGACCAGTGCGGTTGTCATTCTATAGATTGGAAAGTCTTTATGAAATGATCGCCGACAGGTTTCGTTATTCATCACACTTCGATAAAGCACGTCCGCCAGCTACGGCGTCGGGACACTCCCCTTGATCAGCATGTTTTGTTTACAAATTGTTGAAGGGTGTTTGTACAAATTGTAAAGTAAAACTTGTCCGTTCTCAATATTCTATATTATTTTTAGTTGTAATCAAAACATCTTTGTACTTTGATGCCATTTTTCACCATTATCAAACTATCTGTATTGCTCAGAAAGTATGGACACATACATCTACTACAGTGCTTATCCTACAAAGATGGCGATTGCTATGATTTGTCACATGACCCTCCGGAAGTGACGTCAACGCGTCTCTGCGCGCTATCATGCCTGAAGTGACTGGCTTGTCTTTCCGAAAATTCATTCGTGCGTTTGCCGTCAACCCTTTTTCCTATTCTTAAACAAATCAAAACTAAAACGAAAATAATCAACAACAAAAGCCTGAAGTATTTTACGCCATTGTCCTGTACTTAATAATCACTCGCGTATTCACTTTCTTTTCAGTCCCTGGTTACCTCCCTTGCTGAAGTTGCACTCGCTCTCTGCGAGGAGGAAAATTCCGTGTACGCCAACACATGAAGACGTCCAGGGATTCTCGCCTTTACAATGTGACTCCTGTGGTGGCTGTCTGAATCAGACTCTGCAGCGTTACATTCTGGAAATGACACCTTTGACGCAAAAAGGCTGATCTCTGAGAGGAGTTTTCTAGTAGAGGTTTTCTCTTCCGACTCTGTAAAACCATTATGCTTTGCCATCATCCGCGTATGAAGTATACGCCAAGTGTTCTTTTAGTCATATGAATACGATCGTTATGTAAACTGCAACAAGCTGACCTTTTGCCCCATTCGTCCCTCTCACATTCTTGCGTGCGTCTGAAATATAGATTACTTGGAGTTGTTTTTTAAAAATAATAGACCAATGTTTATATCTACATATGTCAAACATTTGACTGCCGTTACATGTACTTTCATCATTTTGACACCGGCCTATTCCTCGCAAGATCTTGCCAGGTTCCCAGAGTAAGCAATTAAACACACCCCTGACGTGAACGTCTCAACGGCGAGCAGACTCACCACGCCAGCTGGCGGAAGAAACAGGGAAAGGGGTGCGGGAAAGACAGTGAAGCTGACGGGCCATGAACACTGATGGGCCACAGCAAATGATTGAAGTTAACTTATATATACATGTATATATAGATATCACCAGTCATGGGGTGAATCCTTACTGGAAGCATTTTGGGCGATGTATGCAGTATGTGAGGATCGAGGGAGTCGATGGTGGAGTGGGTGAAGGCTGAGAAATGTGCAGTGAAAACTGACCGATACTTTATTTTCATGTGTCTTTGGTGCTGTCACATAGAACTTTCGAAAACATTACCCTACGTCTTACTTCTAGGGAAACTTTGGTGCGAAGTGATCTTCACTCCCTTTTTATTTCTGCTCCGTGCATATTAATCATTGTATGTAGGAAGTGGGGAAATATGGGGAAGGAGGGGGTGAATTGAGGATGGATGGATGGATGGATGGAGCCATGTAGGCTATGTTAATCAAATTACGTTATTCCGCTAGATAAAAATGTTGACGTAAAAGATTACCTCAAGAGATGTAAACGGAGAAATAAAAAGAACAAAACAATAAAGACATAACAGGACTAAAAGAAGATATTAAAACTGACCGATTTTCAAAAAATTGTCTCGGCAATTGAACCTTTAAAAATTTCTGAAAGACTTTTTAACCCACCCTGTAAATGAGCAAGTCGGGGACACTCCACGATGTTGTGCTGCATAATTGAGAATGGAGAGGATGTGGGATAAACAAAAATGGGAGAGAAACAGAAATGAAGGACAGTCCTAGTACAGATCAAAGCTGCAGGGGACAGACAGCGAAAAAATGGCATAACTCAGTCGGGAATCGAACCCACATCCTCCCAGCGAACGTTCGAGGGCTCTGACCAGTGAGGAAAAAAGCAACTCGGCGCAGTGGTGCTGACCACTGGTCAAGGGACGTCTGCTCCACTGTGGTTGATGACTGGTTGTCTTTTCATTGGGTGGAAAGTCACCGCGGGGTTTTCGGCTGACTGCCACGGAGCAAATGTCCATTTGGGGAAACCAACATTTCTCGGTATCTTCACCCCAACCAGGGCAAAGATCTGTTCTGTAGGGGTAGAGATCTGTGGACCATGGAATATATTCCAGACTTGAGAAACGATATGCAACGATACTTTCTTTCTCACAGTAATTCAATATTCACCTGATCAAAGACATTATCTAACGGGACTGCCAGTTTCTGCAGTTTTGACGCGATTTGTCATTTGGCCTCCGTGAAGTTTTGACATTCGTGGGAACATCACTTCCGGTAGAATGGAAGCTACAGTTTCACACAGTAGTGTCTTTCGTGTGTATCTTCATTTGATTAATTCGAAGACTGAACGGAAGTAGTGTATTACTTTCGTAATCAAAGACACTTTGAGCGTAATGAAGCAAACGAGAAATCATAGTTGATCAATTTGTTTACATTTGCCAGACCAATGCGGGAATGTACGCGTGATTTTTGACTCACATGCGAAGCAAAAGTGAGTCTATGTACTCACCCGTTTCGTCCGTCCCGGCGTCCGGGCGTGGTGTCGTCCGTAAAAAAACTTTAACGTTGGATTTTTCTCGGAGACTATTAAGTCTATCAACACCCAATTTGGCATGATAGTGTATGATGACAAGGCGTCAAAAAACATACATAGTGACTTGACCTTGCTTCAAGGTCAAGGTCGCAGGGGCCGTAAATGTTAAAAAAACAGCCATTTTTCACATTTTCCCAATTTTCTCTGAAGTTTTTAAGATTGCATACCTGACCTATACATGGTGTATAGGGCAAAGTAATCCCTATCTTTTGATACCAGTTTGATTGACCTTGCTTCAAGGTCAAGGTCACATGATCTCTTTAAAGTTGGATTGTATACATATTTTGAAGTGACCTTGACCCTGAACTATGGAAGATAACTCTTCCAAACTTCATAACATTGTAGTACACATGTTATACTTTCATCGTGAGACGCATTTGGTCACATATCATCAAGGTCAAGGTCACTTTGACCCTTATGAAATGTGAAGAAAATGGGGTAGTGAACCACTAAAAGTGACCATGTTTCATGGTAGAAAGTGCCAATACGCACCATTGGGCTTCCTATGTCTTGAATTAATAGCTTTGTGTTGCATGACCTTGGATGACCTTGACCTTGGGTCAAGCTCACATTTATTTTGGTAGGGAAAATGTGTAAAGCAGTTCTTAGTGTATGATGCCATTGCTAAGTTTAGTCGTTTGACCTTGACGGTCAAGGTCATGTAAAGGTAAAGGTAAAAGGTAAAGGTGTGGTTTTTTATAGCGACTTACACCCTTTGTCTGGGTCTCAAACCGCTTACACTTTACCCCCTGATCACTGGGCATCTTCGTCAATCCTCACTGGTACCTCACAACAAACATAGTGACATACATTTAAGACGCACACAGTCAGGTACCAGCACCAACTCCGCTCCCTGGGGAGTATTCCAACCCGATGCTGGCGCTTGGCCGCATACAAGGGTTAATCGCACAACGTTTTTGCCAATATTGCCCTCACAGGTACCCGGTTTTACTCCTGGGTGGGGAGAAACAATGCGAGTTAAGCATCTTGCTCAAGGATGCAACTCTGGAAACCGCGCAGCTTCGAACGCCGTACCCACTGGCCGCAAGCGACTGTAGGTCCAGCGCGCTAACCACTCGGCCACAGAGCCCCACAAGGTCATGTTAAGGTCAAGGTCAAGCATGTGAGTCGTATGGGCTTTGACCTTCTTGTTCTGTATTGCTGTTAGTTTTATTGCAAAAGTTTAGGTGCTGTACTAGTCTGTAGTCATCAAGAAGTATTCATCAGCTTGACAAATCAATATTTTAAGTTGGTGAGTTTTCATCGGTGAGTGAATAGCGCAACTATTGTAAAATAGTGGCTCACCAGAAGTGATGTTCCCAACGAATCAATGTGTCCGGGACCTCTGTCTCAATTTGGCGAAGCTGGCAGTCCCGTAAAAATCTAAATATGGACATGATTTTCGACTCCTTTTTTTTAAGGAAACGAAACGAAACTCGCAAATCCCGACACACGATTCATAAGCAACTGCTCTTTTTTGTATTGCATTGTTTGTTTGTTTGTTGGTTGCTTTTTGACTCACATGCGAAGCAAAAGTGAGTCTATGTACTCACCCTTTTCGGCCGTCCGGGCGTCCGGGCGTCTGTAAAAAACTTTAACGTTGATTTTTCTCGGAAACTATTAAGTCTATCAACACCCAATTTGGCACGATGGTGTAGGATGACAAGGCGTACAAAAACATACATAGTGACTTGACCTTGCTTCAAGGTCAAGGTCGCAGGGGCCGTATATAGTGTATAAAAAACAGCCATTCTTTTACATTTTCCCAATTTTCTCTGAAGTTTTTGAGATTGGATACCTGACCTATATATGGTATATAGGGCAAAGTAATCCCTATCTTTTGATACCAATTTGATCAAGGTCAAGGTCACAGGAGGTCTTTAAAGTTGAATTTTATACATAGTTTGAAGTGACCTTGACCCTGAACTATAGAAGATAACTCTTCCAAACTTCATAACATTGTAGTACACATGTTATACTTTCATACTAGGTCACCAGTGTCGGCCGTCTGGGCGTCCGAGCAGCCGTCCGGGCGGCCGTCCGGGTGGCCGGGCGGCCGGGTGTCCTGTCGGCCGTAAAAAACTTTAACGTTTGATTTTTCTCAGAGACTATTAAATCTATCAACACTCAATTTAGCATGATGGTGTAGGATGACAAGGAGTACAAAAACATACATAGTGTCTTGACCTTGCTTCAAGGTCAAGGTCACAGGAGCTCTTTACAGTTGGATTATATACATATTTTGAAGTGACCTTGACCCCGAACTATGGAAGATAACTCTTCCAAACTTCATAAGATTCTAGTACACATGTTATACTTTCATACTAGGTCACCCATGTCGTCCGTCTGAGTGTCTGGGCGTCTGGGCGTCCAGTCATCCGGGCGTCCTGCCATCCGTAAAAAACTTTAACGTTGGATTTTTCTCGGAGACTATTAAGTCTATCAACACCCAATTTGGCATGATGGTGTATGATGACAAGGCCTCAAAAAACGTACACAGTGACTTGACCTTGCTTCAAGGTGAAGGTCGCAGGGGCCGTAAATGTTAAAAATCAGCCATTTTTCACATTTTCCCAATTTTCTCTGAAGTTTTTGAGATTGGATACCTGACCTATGTATGGTATATAGGACAAAATAATCCCTATCTTTTGATACCAGTTTGATTGACCTTGCTTCAAGGTCATGGTCACAAGAGCTCTTTAAAGCTGGATTGTATACATATTTTGAAGTGACCTTGACCCTGGACTATGGAAGATAACTGTTTCCAACCTAATAATTATGTGGGGCACATGTTATACTTTCATCATGAGACACATTTGTTTACATATCATCAAGGTCAAGGTCACTTTGACCCTTATGAAATGTGACCAAAATGGGGTAGTGAACCACTAAAAGTGACCATATCTCATGGTAGAAAGTGCCAATAAGCACCATTGTGCTTCCTATGTCTTGAATTAACAGCTTTGTGTTGCATGACCTTGATGACCTTGACCTTGGGTCAAGTTCACATGTATTTTGGTAGGAAAAATGTGTAAAGCAGTTCTTAGTGCATGATGTCATTGCTAGGTTTAGTTGTTTGACCTTGAAGATCACCTGAAGGTCAAGGTCATGTAAAGGTCAAGGTCAAGCATGTGAGTCGTATGGGCTTTGCCCTTCTTGTTCATCATTTGGATCGACTCATTATATAGTAGGGGCCATCTGAGCAGTCCCGACCTATGGAAATGTAATGTCAACCACAGTCGGGACACTGAATTTCATTGTTGCACTACTACAGTGCTAGTCACTGGCAATTTCTTCCTGCAGCCATGTGTAAGAATACTAAAGCGTGTTGTACAAAGGCCATCCATGCAGTAGCTTGCTGTTGCATCCATGTATTTTGGGTGCATGTTGTACGAATAATAGCAGGGAATGCAGTGGGCGATTTTTTTTTTTACCATGTCGAAAAACAAGGAGCAAAAAAGCTTTCAAGTGAGTCATTTGCAAGAAAAAACGATGACTAATTCGTCTTTTAAAAATATTCTCAACTGTCACATGAAAATGCAATTTTCTTTTCAGATGTATTGCACTTCTTTTCCTGCGCGTGGCGTATGTATGTCACTGTCTCTGAGGGGTTCATACACTAATTCGAAGTTGGGCAAAAATGTAGGAATCCTTAACAGGAAGAATAGTTAGATAGAAACGAGGCCTGTAAGATTTCGAAAAAAATGCATTTTGATTTTTCGTCCACGAATTCAGGACGTGCAACTCCACACACAAGAACAGGAAGACATGCCAGAACTAACTCAAAATAGCATGCGCCCATGTAAAGATGCCTGCTTGTGTGTGCACGAACATGCACAGGCACGCGCACATGTACTCACACACAATCTAGCACATCTGCACACAAACCTGCCAATGGACAGGTATGCAAACAGAAATGCTCAGTGAAAGTGTTTCTTTGTCTTGTATGTTATGAAGCATTGTGAACAATGTATACCCTGCAGTGTCAAACATTTATACCGTAATTGCTACAAATCCTGTCTTTTTTGTCCATGAAAATACCGGTATTACAACATCCATTACGCTGAATAATCTCTATGTTATATTCATGCTTTTGCCTTGATTTGATTTTTGTCACGCGTTCTGAATAAAGCAATAACATTAATATTTTTCTTGCCATTTCGCAATATTTCAGCATCTTTGGTCATTTAAGAGAGTGAATACATGCACATGTGAAGTTGCAGTAGCCAACATTCAACTACTGCCACAGACTTGTTGAATTCAAAATATCTCCCAGACATTCCATTGATTAATCAAGGACAGCATTTTGCCAGTTTCATGGTTGCACACACTAGTGCGTATAGTTACCTATTCCTACCATTTTAAAAACCACGATTGCTAAAAAAAACGTTGCGTCCTTTTCCCACGTGCATGTGTTTATGTGTCTATGTGTGTGTGTTTGTGTGTTATAAATGAAGACATATCCTCCCTTTCGACTTCATCACCCTAGTGTACACTGCTTCTGCTGGAATTCGTACCAAGTCATCCACGTCATTCAGACTGAATGTAATTTGGAACTCCGTCATTTATGGATTAGTAGAGATCTTCTGAGACGTTGACCTGACCGAAAGGGTTGACCTTGACGAGGGCGACAGATTTCTGATGGACGAGTGCAAAACCCAGGTGACCAGGGGCCTGTTCAAGAGGCCTACCGGTACGTACCGGTAGCCTCTTGAACGGCTTGGTACGGCTACCGGTACGTACCGGTACGTACCGCGCCGGAGAGCCGTTGCGCCTGTATAGCCAAAATGGCTGCCTTCGGGGAAAGGAAGAAAGTCATCACAAATATGCGCTGTGGCACGCATTTCGACCTGTAATTATTACTCAGCCTATGCGAGACGTTACAAGAAGTTAGGCTGATATTGTACTTTTCTTTTTTTAAAGAATA
Organism: Theodoxus fluviatilis; assembly: GCA_034096865.1. Taxonomy (NCBI): domain Eukaryota; kingdom Metazoa; phylum Mollusca; class Gastropoda; order Cycloneritida; family Neritidae; genus Theodoxus; species Theodoxus fluviatilis. The sequence continues at coordinate 206,696 of JAWQFJ010001075.1, read as the reverse complement.
ACTGCTCTGAAATAATTATTGGGCAAGATGTTAGCAAACATTTCCAAGGCAGATAGCGAAACAATTTTAAGGGAAGCAACTCTTATATCTTACATTAGCCCTTTGTTTGTTGTGTAATCTCCCTTGAAGTGAGCATCGAAATATTCTTGCTTACACCAAGTTAGCACTGTCGTTTTGACATAAATTTCTATTCGAGCGATGCCGAGCATTAATGCACAGCTACAGCTTAACGTATTTCATCAGTTCCACAAGGAACGAGCAGTCTGCAGCTGCTGATTTACTCATTTGGTTGAGAAGCGCAATCAGCGGCAATGAGAAGGCATCGCGGAAGCCATCTTGGCTACCGTTGGGCCATAACGAGTCGTTCAAGAGGGCACACCCGTTGCTCGGCTACCGGTAGGCTACCGGTAGGTCGTCTTGAACGCACGGCTGGGTTACCCGGATACATGTTCAAGACCTTCGTGTGATCGGATATCACATGGACTAGATCAAAGACTAGACATCCACGTCATTCCCCATATATTGCTATGACCTTCTACAATACCTCTTAATTATTTATTGGTCACGTCTGGTCATCTTTGGACAATTGACATTCAGCATTGACTGGATTTCCAGCAATGCCCTTTATATCCCTCTACTGAACCCTTAATATTTGATGTTTGGGCACACCCTAGACTGCGCTCTCCCTCTTGCTCTCGCCCTTGTGGCGTTTCTCTCTCCTCCCCAGAAGCCCCTGTGTAGTGCAGTGCAGCGTTAGTTTACTTTAGTTACCTGTGCAGCGAGAGCCGTTTTGGTCCGCTCCTCATTCAAGTTTATATTCTAAAGATTTATTTAGAACATTGCATGTTGGTCATCCATTAAGCACGAAAATCAGATAGAGTAAATGCAAATCAAGTCACGGTGTCCCTAGTTATTTGCCTCTTACGAATCACGTAGGGAGACGTGGTGGGTCAATTCTTACTCCCAACCCACAGGAGGCACTGACTGTGGACATGTAGAGGGAGTTGAACTGCAGACCATATCATAGTTGACTCCATCTTTGAAGACATCATGTCTAGACCTGACATGCATTTCATGGACCAAAGAAAAGCTAGGATCTTGTGAAGAATAGACACTTGTCGCAAAATCCTAGCTTTCTTCGCATCTATGCAAGCAATCTGGGCCTCCCTCAGAGTTCACTTCATCGATTGTTTCCTCTGCCTGCCTCATAGTCCCTTCCCCTGCACAGGTCCCTGTGGTTGCTTAGGACGAACACTACTGGACCTTGCCGTGTGCGCTACCATAACCTCTCTTCACTACTAACACCTTTTTCGTTTACTGGAAGGTGGTAAACAATCATGTTTGACAAGAACACCAACTGATGGGAGAACAGTTTTCCCATGCATATACAGAGTCCACATACAGGCTTCTGTTCTCATTTGAGTGCATGCATTCTTCCCCAATGAAAATTCCAAAACACAAAAAACACACAGGTAAATATGCAATATAGTAGTCTTGTTATGCCATAATACTTCAGTACAAAGTCCCCACGTGTGGATTATCAGCTATTTATTACAAATATATAAGATTCACAATGTCTTGAAGTAAATCCATCTTGCTCTTACAAATTCAATATGTTACTGTAAAGACGAGCTGTCATAAAACCCAGTTTCTAAAACACAGCTTCATTGACACTGCTTGCAAACATTATCATTTCCCAGTCAACATCTGTTTGCTATTCACCATATCCAAATGCGTCTCTAAACCATTGATACACAAACATGTCCATTATGTCACACTCACATATAGATTCTTGGCACAGCAAAAATATGTCTTAGAAATGTTTTATTCTGGACAAAGGATCACAAAAGAAATATCACTGTAATTATCCTATATTGCCATTCATGATGTTATCAATATAAACTAAAAATGTATTTTGAAATAAAGATTTCCCCAATCCAAGGCATTGCTTCCACTTGGAAAACATTACTCCATTAATGTTTTTCTTTTATCACAGAAAATATGGATTAAAAAAGTATTTTCTCAAATCTGCACTCAGTTTCACAACAAATAAACTGACTTCTCAACAGCATCATCATCTCTCTCTCTTTCTCTGTGTGTGTGTGTGTGTGTGTGTGTGTGTGTGTGTGTGTGTGTGTGTGTGTGTGTGTGTGTGTGTGTGTGTGTGTGTGTGTGTACTAGCGCATACACAATGCAATATATTTGAAATATTTATTGCAGAGTTAAGGCCACATACAATGTTTAATTTCAGCAAATTATCATGATCTGAGAAAACGTGAATTACTCATCTGCACTTGAGCAAGATTAGTAGTATACATGTATCATGACAAAAGAGGAACATACTTCTAGGGTCACTCAATTTCATTCTCATTCAATGCTAGTTCACCTGAACTCTAGAACCAAAAGAGAAAAGGAGTGTGAAATAAAAAAAAGAAACTTCAGTGAATTCAGGGCCAAAACTTAACACATTTTCACATCATTTGCTGCTCTGTACATCCAAGCATTTCCTGAATTATTGCAGTTCGAGTCCAGCATTCCTTGTATATCACATTCTCATCAGTGGTTGGTTCGAAGGCTGTGGCTGTCGATAGGCCAAAGAAATGGCCAAGCACTTGATAAGAACCTGAAATGAAGTGGAAACAAAAATCACTGCAAAAATTCCCTTACCTCATGTTAGCACATGCAGAGCAAATTTCAGCCAGGTCACATCTATGAAAAAAATGCATTCTTCACTCAGATATTTAAAATATATGTATTTATATGTCACAATTATTTATTAAATAGATAACTATGTAATTAAGATGAGCCATAGCTAAAAGAATACATAAAAAGAAGTAATATATACCATATGTACAGACCAAGGACTTTGACATTTGTAGCCTCACAGAAAATCTCCAACCAAAGATGACGACGATGAGGATGAGGACGATAATGATGAGTTTTACCGCCTATCAGCCTGAGCTATGTTTATTCCATTATTCATGAAAAGCACTAGAAATGGTAAGAGTAAGGGTAAGTCTAGTAAGGGTAAGTCTAGTAAGGGCAAGTCTAGTAAGGGCAAGTCTAGTAAGGGCAAGTCTAGTAAGGGTAAGTCTAGTAAGGGCAAGTCTAGTAAGGGCAAGTCTAGTAAGGGCAAGTCTAGTCATGATTTCCCTAGTCATGCGGCATTGAAGTGGGTCTATTCTTACCCCCAAACAAGGAGTACTCTATCTGATATAGTACTCCTTGCCCCCAAACCATAGAGCATTCCAACTAAAGATATCACCTAGACAGAAATCCCTCACACACACACACACACACACACACACACACACGCGCGCGCGCGCGCACACACACACACACACCTCTTTTTTTAAACACATCTTTGTTCAAGGGGGGAAAATACCACCACCACAACCACCTCCTAATGGGTTCTCTCTTAAGGTACCAAGGTTAGTGTTGTGTAAAACCATGGGGGAATGGGGGTGGGTGGAAGGTGAGGGAGGAGGGGAAGGGAGGGCTGGGGTGCTGGTCCTTCAGGCAGAAGTTGGTCCTAGAAACATTCAGGCATGTGGAACAAGCAGTCTACAGGCACTACTTTAGACAACTCCACTGCTGCTCACCTCTCTTGTATGCTGGGGAAGGATGGTGCCGTCATCCAGGGCGCGGGTGGTGGTGTACAGGGCAGCAGTCTCCCTGTTGAGTTTTACCTGCAGTTCCTCCTCACTGCCAGGCACCGACTGTTCCTGTAAGATGTGGAGTCCACCCTTCCTCTGTAGGCATTTCCAGTGCTGCTGACTTGGAAGTCACAGTCATGACAAACAGCTGTTTGACTATAAGTCAGTCATGTAAAACAGCCATTAAAAAATGCATGTAGCATTACTGGCTTTAAGTCATGACAGAGCGATGTCTCATTAGAGCAGTGAAACTGCTATTCAGTTACATCTTGCTGAATTTCCCGAAGAAAACCTTCACATACTAATTGCAAAGATATATAGAGTGATGATATTTGCAGGCAACTGATTAGTTTAAAATACTCGGTTTATCACCATTTATTGAGGATGTACTAAGGTATGAAAATACTTGCACATTTAAGTCATTCTCTGCCTGCCTACTTGCCTGTTTAACTTCATATAACTAAAAGATCCAAACATGTGTAATAAAACATTGTAACAAACATCTCTGGTAAGTCTGTCCCTGCCTGCCTGCCTGCCTGCCTGCCTCTCTCTCTCTCTCTCTCTCTCTCTCTCTCTCTCTCTCTCTCTCTCTCTCTCTCTCTCTCTCTCTCTCTCTCTCTCTCTCTCACCCATTTTAGTATGT
>JAWQFJ010001075.1:149897-199897 GCA_034096865.1 Theodoxus fluviatilis | reverse complement strand
TCAGATTTATATGTGCATTCTAACCACTCTGGGAAAACTAGGCCCAACCCAAAATCAATAAAAAAAACTGATCATCCAATCCCACACCCAACCCTAAGTAACATCACTACACTCTTGTACCACTCATCTACCAGTCACACAGACAACTCCCGGCCCTCACTAGCCCTTTCCTCTGGCAAGATCTTCTGAAGCATTGCCAGAGGCCAACCGACACATGACCCCATGAATCTACTCCTGGCCCTCACTAGCCCTTTCCTCTGGCAAGATCTTCTGAAGCATTGCCAGAATCCACTGAGCACATGAAACCAACCACAACCTGTGTGACATCATACACATAGGTAACATTTGTCAGTTTCTTCTCCTTCCTTGCTACTCTCCTCCAGGTAAAACCCTGCCAGACCCAGCTGTTTCAGGTACTTGAATATACCTTGGCAGACCAACATCCACCAACAAATAATACACAAAAGGAACATGTCACTCTTCCCTACCTCTTCTTCTCTCCCTCTATCACAACCCCCTTCTGTGCATTTGTGTTTGAATTTGTGCCTCTTCATGCCATTCAGGCATGCTCAACTCTTTAAGGCACCTACAAAGTCTTTTGTATGCAAAAAAAGATGCCATTCTGGACTCTTCCTGAAGTCTATTTGTAAATGTTATCTCCTCATTGATTCTGGGACTGCATTCCAGTTTTGGCCTCATGAGGGTGAAGGATCTGTGGCCATATCTTTTCAGTCTCCACTGTGGAACAACCAAGAGAAGCCTCACAGCTGACCACAACTTTCTAGATGGTGCATTTCTGCCAACCAGGTCTTGCATGTAGTCTGGTGCAGTGTCATCATGCACCTGAACATCACATACAAACACTTGTGACCGAGCACCACAAAAGGAACTATGTCACACTGAGCTTTTCTCCATAACAGCAGAGCAAGGTCCGTTTGAGTCAATCTGATGCTAATGACTTTCAGGTACTTTCAGTCTCAGAAACATGTCATGCATGACATATCTTGAGCATTCAATCAGAAATGACATAAAAAGTGCATAAATTCAGCAGAAAACTCCTTTTCTGAGCTTTCATTTGAAATGTTCACACATGTTTAACAGCATTGTCCTCAAATTTGACATTTCTTGAAACATCCATATCTTCTGTATTTCTCAAGATACCAGCATGAATTTGATATCAATAGAGAGCTCCTTTTCTGGGCTTTAATTGTATACCAAAAGCTCAAAATCTTTAGAAAATGACTGATGCAGTGTTGTTCCTTTTGTGCTGCTTGGTCACATTTGTGACAATTCATCAAAATAATAATAATCATCATAATCTTTATTTCTGTCCCATTTTTTATCCGCCTGAGGTTGAGGATAAGGATTGACCCACCGCTTCTTCCAATGTGTTTTTATAAGAGGTAAATTGCTAGGGAAATTATGATCTGACTTGCTTTCATACTAGTCAACTCTCATGATGTTTCATGATAATTGGCCTTAAATAGCATACAAAGGCTGATAGACCATAAAACTCCATCCATTCATCTATCCATCCCTTTTTGGTCCAAATTCTTTCAGAGAATTTCACATCTGGTCACCATTCTGCAGTGCACAATGACCGGTTTTATTCTTCATGAGGATGAAAGACCTTGCCTGAGGATGCAACTCAAGCATATGTACAGCTTCAAATGCTGCACCCTTCAGCTGCAAGCAAATGCAAAGTATGTACAGCTTCAAACACTGCACCTATCAGTTGCAAGCAAATGCAAAGTATGTACAGCTTCAAACGCTGCACCCTTCAGCTGCAAGCAAATGCAAAGTATGTACAGCTTCAAACACTGCACCCTTCAGCTGCAAACTACTGCAGGGCACATGCTCCAACCGCTCAGTCACAGCTCCATTTATTGTTAAACATGGAGCTAGAAAAGGGACTGCAAAATTGGCAGTATGCATGCTATTTCTGCTGGGCCATTTATTTAACAATTATATTCTGGGCATCATACACCATGCTTGCATTTGAATTCAATTCTGCTGTATTTTGAAGCAAATGCAAGAGCTCAATTTGAGAGCATCCTTCAAAGCATTATTTGGACTGTGGCATTTCTTGCTATCTTGCAAAACAGAGGTCTGGCAAATGCATGCCAGAGTTTGTTCTTGCCCTCACCTTTTCCTTGCAGATCATCTATCTCTGGGGATGTGTTTTGCAGGAAGATGATAGGCACATCTCTCTCACTACACAGCTGCACAAAATGGGAGGCTTTCACAGCTGCTGTCTCAGTTACCTCCCCCTGGTTGCCCAAAATCCCAACTAGATATCTGAAAAATCCAACCAAATAATGTTGCTATACAAGAATTTTTCAAATGAACAAAAAATATATCAAGTAACTGGAGATTTAACATCCAGCAAGATGTACCAGAATGAAGGTATCAAGGAGGCAAAAAACAAACATACTCCACAGCAAGATACCTAACTCAAAAGCACAAGCCAATTCTCTTTTCCACCACGTTATATTTGTCAGTGTAGAAATAAATGTGTCTCTTTGTTGATCAACAAAATAAAGCATACACAAAAAATAAGAATAAAGACCTACCCTCCAATGTGTGCAAATCCACAAATGAGAGATGATCCATAAAGTTTCTTGAATTCATGGAATCTGCTGCCATCAACAATACGAGCTAACACCTGAAGACAGCAAAAGAATGTAAACATTTAATTTACCTTGATAAAACAACTATAACAATTTGGAATTAAATATCTGTCTACATCCGAAATAAAAATGTAGTACAAATGTAAGGTTACACACAAACAGAACAGGGGAATCTGCTTTCTTTTAGATGACTTCTTAATATATATATATATATATATATATATATATACTAGCCGCTTCACGGCCAGGCAATGCGCAAAGCGTCAAAGCCACATACAAAGCCGCCATTTTGTTTATCTCATTACGTAACCATAACCAAAAATGTGTTCACAGATCTTCATCATTTGACTTTACCAACCCACACACCAAATTTCGGTCAAATCGGAGCACTTTGAGTTTTCGGCGGCCATCTTGTTTGTGCCCACTTCCGGTTACCATGGCGACACCTTTTTTTTTTTAACCCCACCATGACCTGACCCCGGCCCACATCTAACCCCATACCAAGTTTTAAGTCAATGGGAACTCCTGTGTCTCAGGCGGCTTCGCCGCCTTCGACACAGTCGTCCATTGTTTACTCTGCCGTCATTTTGTTTTCTCGTGACGTAACCATGGTAACCGAACAATTTGTTTTCACAAATCTTCATCATCTGACTTGACCTACCCACACACCAAATTTCGGTCAAATCGGAGCACTTTGAGTTTTTGGCGGCCATCTTGTTTGTGCCCACTTCCGGTTACCATGGCAACGCCATTTTTTTTTAACCCCACCATGACCTGACCCTGGCCCACATCTAACCCCATTCCAAGTTTTAAGTGGATGGGAACTCCTGTGTCTCAGGCGGCTTCGCCGCCTTCGACACAGTCGTCCAAATTCTTCAGCCGCCATTTTGTTTTTCTCGTGACGTAACCATGACAACCAAAACATTTTTGCGCAGATCTTCATCATTCGACTGTACCTACCCACACACCAAATTTCGGTCAAATCGGAGCACTTTGAGTTGTCGGCGGCCATCTTGTTTGTGCCCACTTCCGGTTACCATGGCAACTCCATTATTTTAACCCCACCCTGACCTGAACCCGGCCAACACCTAACCCCACACCAAGTTTCATCTACCCACACACCAAATTTCGGTCAAATCGGAGCACTTTGAGTTTTCGGCGGCCATCTTGTTTGTGCCCACTTCCGGTTACCATGGCAACACCATTTTTTAACCCCACCATGACCTGACCCCGGCCCACACCTAACCCATACCAAGTTTTAAGTCGATGGGAACTCCTGTGTCTCAGGCGGCTTCGCCGCCTTCGACACAGTCGTCCAAATTCTTCAGCCGCCATCTTGTTTTTCTCGTCACGTAACCATGACAACCAAAAAATCTTTTCACAGATCTTTATCATTCAACTGTACCTACCTACACACCAAATTTCGGTCAAATCGGAGCACTTTGAGTTTTTGGCGGCCATCTTGTTTGTGCCCACTTCCGGTTACGATGGCAACACTATTTTTTTAACCCCACGTTGACCTGACCCCGGTCCACACCTAACACCATACCAAGTTTCAAGTCGATCGGAATAAAACTGTGGAAACCTATGAGTGTCACACAGACAGACAGACACACAGACACACAGACAGCGAAAATATATATAGAGACTAGCCGCTTCGCGGCCAGGCAATGCGCAAAGCGCCAAAGCCACATACAAAGCCAAATTCTTCAGCCGCCATTTTGTTTATCTCATTACGTAACCATAACCAAAAATGTGTTCACAGATATTCATCATTTGACTTTACCTACCCATACACCAAATTTCGGTCAAATCGGAGCACTTTTTTTCGACGGCCATCTTGTTTGTGCCCACTTCCGGTTACCATGGCGACACCTTTTTAAAACCCCACCATGACCTGACCCCAGCCCACATCTAACCCCATACCAAGTTTTAAGTCGATGGGAACTCCTGTGTCTCAGGCGGCTTCGCCGCCTTCGACACAGTCGTCAATTGTTTACTCTGCCGCTATTTGTTTTTCTCGTGACGTAACCATGGTAACTGAAAAAGTTGTTCACATATCTTCATCATTTGACTTGACCAACCCACACACCAAATTTTGGTGAAATCGGAGCATTTTGAGTTTTCGGCGGCCATCTTGTTTGTCCCCACTTCCGGTTACCATGGCAACGCCATTTTTTAAAGCCCCAACATGACCTGACCCTGGCTTACATCTAATCCCATTCCAAGTTTTAAGTCGATGGGAACTCCTGTGTCTCAGGCGGCTTCGCCGCCTTCGACACAGTCGTCCAAATTCTTCAGCCGCCATTTTGTTTTTCTCGTGACGTAACCATGACAACCAAAAAATTATTGCGCAGATCTTTATCATTCAACTGTATCTACCCACACACCAAATTTCGGTCAAATCGGAGCATTTTGAGTTTTCGGTGGCCATCTTGTTTGTGTCCACTTCCAGTTACCATGGCAACTCCATTTTTTTTACCACACCCTGACCTGACCCCGGCCAACACCTAACCCCACACCAAGTTTCACCTACCCACACACCAAATTTCGGTCAAATCGGAGCACTTTGAGTTTTTGGTGGCCATCTTGATTGTGCCCACTTCAGGTTACCATGGCAACACCATTTTTTTTTTACCCCACCATGACCTGACCCTGGCCCACATCTAACTAACCCCATTCCAAGTTTTAAGTCGATGGGAACTCCTGTGTCTCAGGCGGCTTCGCCGCCTTCGACACAGTCGTCCATTGTTTCTTCAGCCGCCATCTTGTTTTTCTTGTCACGTAACCATGACAACCAAATTTTTTTTTCACAGATCTTCATCATTCGACTGTACCTACTCACAAACCAAATTTCGGTCAAATCGGAGTATTTTGAGTTTTCGGCCGCCATCTTGTTTGTGCCCACTTCCGGTTGCCATGGCAACACCATTTTTTTAACCCCACGTTGACCTGACCCCAGTCCACACCTAACCCCATACCAAGTTTCAAGTCGATCGGAATAAAACTGTGGAAACGTATGAGTGTCACACACACAGACACACACACACACAGACAGCGAAAATATATATAGAGACTAGCCGCTTCGCGCCTAGGCACTGTGCAAAACGTCAAAGCCACATACAAAGCCAAATTCTTCAGCTGCCATTTTGTTTTTCTCATTACGTAACCATTATAACCCAATAAAAATCGTTCACAGATCTTCATCATTTGACTTTACCTACCCACACACCAAATTTCGGTCAAATCTTTGAGTTTTCGGCGGCCATCTTGTGCTCACTTCCGGTTACCATGGCAACACCATTTTTTTTATCCCACCATGACCTGACCCCGGCCCACACCTAACCCCATTCCAAGTTTTAAGTTGATGGGAACTCCTGTGTCTCAGGCGGCTTTGCCGCCTTCGACACAGTCGTCCAAATTCTTCAGACGCCATTTTGTTTTTCTTGTTACGTAACCATGATAACCAAAACATTTGTTCACAGATCTTCATCATCTGACGTTACCTACCCACACACCAAATTTCGGTCAAATCGGAGCACTTTGAGTTTTCGGCGGCCATCGTGTTTGTGCCCACTTCCGGTTACCATGGCGACACCATTTTTGTTACCCCACCATGAACTGACCCCGAGGCACACCTAACCCCATACCAAGTTTTAAGTCGATGGGAACTCTTGTGTCTCAGGCGGCTTCGCCGCCTTCGACACAGTCGTCCAAACTCTTCAGCCGCCATCTTGTTTTTCTCGTCACGTAACCATGGTAACCAAGCAATTTGTTCACAGGTCTTCATCATTCGACTGTACCTACCCACACACCAAATTTCGGTCAAATCGGAGCACTTTGAGTTTTCGGCGGCCATCTTGTTTGTGCCCACTTCCGGTTACCATGGCAACTCCATTTTTTTAACCTCACCATGACCTGACCCAGGCCAACACCTAACCCCACACCAAGTTTTATCTACCCACACACAAAATTTCGGTCAAATCGGAGAACTTTGAGTTTTCGGCGGCAATCTTGTTTGTGCCCACTTCCGGTTACCATGGCAACGCCATTTTTTTAAACCCCACCAAGACCTGACCCTGGCCCACATCTAACACCATTCCAAGTTTTAAGTCGATGGGAACTCCTGTGTCTCGAAGCCGCCTTCGACACAGTCGTCCAAATTCTTCAGCCGCCATCTTGTTTTTCTCGTCACGTAACCATGACAACCAAAAAATCTTTTCACAGATCTTCATCATTCGATTGTACCTACCGACACACCAAATTTCGGTCAAATCGGAGCACTTTGAGTTTTCGGCGGCCATCTTGTTTGTGCCCACTTCCGGTTACCATGGCAACACCATTTTTTTAACCCCACGTTGACCTGACCCGGGTCCACACCTAACCCCATACCAAGTTTCAAGTCGATCGGAATAAAACTGTGGAAACGTATGAGTGTCACACACACAGACACACACACACACACAGACAGCGAAAATATATATACAGATAGTCGCTTCGCGGCCAGGCAATGCGCAAAGCGTCAAAGCCACATACAAAGCCAAATTCTTCTGCCACCATTTTGTTTATCTCATTACGTAACCATAACCAAAAATGTGTTCACAGATCTTCATCATTGGACTTTACCTACCCATATACCAAATTTCGGTCAAATCGGAGCACTTTGAGTTTTCGGCGGCCATCTTGTTTGTGCCCACTTCCGGTTACCATGGCGACACCTTTTTTTAACCCCACCATGACCTGACCTCAGCCCACATCTAACCCCCTACCAAGTTTTAAGTCGATGGGAACTCCTGTGTCTCAGGCGGCTTCGCCGCCTTCGACACAGTCGTCCAAATTCTTCAGCCGCCATCTTGTTTTTCTCGTCACGTAACCATGACAACCAAAAAATTATTGCGCAGATCTTCATCATTCGACTGTACCTACCCACACACCAAATTTCAGTCAAATCGGAGCACTTTGAGTTTTCGGCGGCCATCTTGTTTGTGCCCACTTCCGGTTACCATGGCAACTCCATTTTTCTAACCCCACCCTGACCTGACCCCGACCAACACCTAACCCCATACCAAGTTTCACCTACCCACACACCAAATTTCGGTCAAATCGGAGCACTTTGAGTTTTTGGCGGCCATCTTGGTTTTGCCCACTTCCGGTTACCATGGCAACACCATTTTTTAACCCCACCATGACCTGACCCCGGCCCACACCTAACCCATACCAAGTTTTAAGTCGATGGGAACTCCTGTGTCTCAGGCGGCTTCGCCGCCTTCGACACAGTCGTCCAAATTCTTCAGCCGCCATCTTGTTTTTCTCGTCACGTAACCATGACAACCAAAAAATCTTTTCACAGATCTTCATCATTCGATTGTACCTACCGACACACCAAATTTCGGTCAAATCGGAGCACTTTGAGTTTTCGGCGGCCATCTTGTTTGTGCCCACTTCCGGTTACCATGGCAACACCATTTTTTTAACCCCACGTTGACCTGACCCGGGTCCACACCTAACCCCATACCAAGTTTCAAGTCGATCGGAATAAAACTGTGGAAACGTATGAGTGTCACACACACAGACACACACACACACAGACAGCGAAAATATATATACAGATAGTCGCTTCGCGGCCAGGCAATGCGCAAAGCGTCAAAGCCACATACAAAGCCAAATTCTTCAGCCACCATTTTGTTTATCTCATTACGTAACCATAACCAAAAATGTGTTCACAGATCTTCATCATTGGACTTTACCTACCCATATACCAAATTTCGGTCAAATCGGAGCACTTTGAGTTTTCGGCGGCCATCTTGTTTGTGCCCACTTCCGGTTACCATGGCGTCACCATTTTTTTAACGCCACCATGACCTGACCCCTGCCCACACCTAACCCCATACCAAGTTTAAAGTCGATGAGAACTCCTGTGTCTCAGGCGGCTTCGCCGCCTTCGACACAGTCGTCCAAATTCTTCAGCCGCCATCTTGTTTTTCTCGTGACGTAACCATGACAACCAAATTTTTTTTGGACAGATCTTCATCATCTGACTATACCTACCTACACACCAAATTTCGGTCAAATCGGAGCACTTTGAGTTTTCGGCAGCCATCTTGTTTGTGCCCACTTCCGGTTACCATGGCAACACCATTTTTTTAACCCCACGTTGACCTGACCCCGGTCCACACCTAACCCCATACCAAATTTCAAGTCGATCGGAATAAAACTGTGGAAACGTATAAGTGTCACACACACACACACACACACAGACACACAGACACACAGACAGCGAAAATATATATACAGATATATATATAAATTCATTAAAAGCACATTCAGTATTGAAATAAAATATCTCTTTCCCATTTAATTACAATGAAACAAAAGCATGAATACAGAGAGACATAAAATCAGAATATTTTCTTACATATAACTGGAAAATGTATTTCATTAGCAACAAATCTCTTTGAGCCCGTGCTCACCAATAAATAAACACATGAATAAAAGACATGCAACAATGAAACTGTTATCTGAACAGTCTGCATAAAGCAATGCATCCTTGTAAAATGCAGGTCTCCACTCCCCCATGGGATTCAACACAACATTTGTCCCTTCATTTAGCATCCCTTCACAAGTACTAACCTCACATAGAAAAACAAACCACATGATTCATGAGCTAGCCTTTGAATGGCAGCTTGTCCCCACAAGATGGATTTCCCCACTTCAATACTTCATATAAAGGCACAAATCCTCCCATCACACAGGGGATGACTCTTCTGAAGTGGACACAAAAGTCATATGCACCTTAGCATTCCAGAAGATGGGAGTGAAGGGGGCGGAGGGGGGGGGGAGGGGGAGGGGGGGAAGGGAGACAGGAAAAGCGGGGTGTATCAGGCAATTTCAGCTGTGTGCTGGAGAGAGCAAGTTTTCCATTGGTATGCAGGAGAAAAGTCCAATGACTGATACTGACCTTGTAGACATCCATACTGTGCTGGACTGTGGGGTCACTTGGAATGAGGGCCTCCAGCTCCCCAGTGTCAAAGAGAGGAGGGTTGCAGTCTGTCATTGGCAGGTCATCTTGACACCGAACGTTGAGACTGGCCATGATGGAGCGGCACATGTCAAAACACTCCTCTTCTGTTTGAGCAAAGTAGTCTGTGCAGCCACTGACACTGAAACACAGAGCTCTGTGTAAGACGATGCAGTGGACAAGATCCAGTGAAGTCCATTGTTCACCATTGCCCAAGACACTTAGTATTTTTGTTTCACTACAAGAAATTTTCTTCTAGACAAATCACAGGACATTTCTTATAGACAAATCACCAAAGAAAGTAAGCTCAAATGGCAAGGCAATCTAGGTGTGGTAAACCTTTGACAAGCACACATGCACTGTGCAGGATTTACAAGGCTAAAGAATGTATAATTTCCCAGAACAATATACTCCAACCTAACAATTTTCCCATCCTGTCCTTTGCAGCCCAGTGAAAGTTTGGTCCCCCATGTCATCACTTGATCACTAAACATGAAACAATAAGTCATCTGAGTGAAAAGAGAGGGAACAGTGGGGGCTTATCTGAGAGCTAAGTTGGTAAGGCCAAAAGAAAAAAATTGTTGTGGTTACGGTAACATGGCCCCAAAAAGTAGGGTTCATTGGTAGGCCTGAACTTTTTCTCTTTTTTTAATAGAAGAGGCCGATTGAACATAAATCACAATTTCTCTTAGGCTGAAAAGACTGATTCTTTTACATAAACAGTGGATTCTTTCAGTGCTCATAAGAGAGGGCGCCGGTTTTCAGGCATATGCATACCTTCTGCACGGACGCGATCGAACTCTGTCATTTTCCAGCATATCGCATGATCCCTATTTAAGACAAGGCCCCTCTCTCGCCAAGTCTCCAGTATTGTTCTCCCTTCCAACCAATGGAAACACTTTCCCGCGAACACGGGCATGGAACGTTCGACTAAGCTATGGCTGGCGGAGCCATCATAATTCACTATCTACGGCCAGTGGAGCCATAATAGGTCAATCATAAAGAAGTCAATAACTTAATCCAAAGGGGGAAGGGGGCGATCTCACCACACACTTCATAAAACAATGCAAGGTAAAATTATTTGTCTTATTATTAAAAAGGGATACGAGTTTAAATGAAGACAATAGGATACTTGATAATGAGAGGTCCAAATTTTATACTAAAAAGTTTTTGTTAGACCCAAAACATAAATGTATGTACTTACAGAGGGGCCAGCAAAAGCTACTATACAGTGCTATACATTCTCCTAACAAAGCAGGAACGCAGTAGATTTTCATTCCTACCTGCAGTGCAGAGTAGCTCCCCCGAGCTCCTCAGCCGAGACAATCTCACCCAGGGCAGCTTGCACAAGAGGTGGGCCACCCAAGAAGATGGTCCCTGTGCGGTGGACAATGACTGCCTCATCTGCCATGGTGGGAACATATGCACCACCAGCTGTGCAGCTTCCGCAGACTGCAGCTATCTGTATTCAGACAACCTCTTTCAGCAGGCTGTACATATGGAAGGGCAATGCTGAAATCATTTTGCTTTAACAGACCACTCAGCATCCAATTGGTTTAGTTCCTTTGTGTGCCATACAATCTATGCAAGTTAAATTATACATGTAGAGAAGCTTAGTTCTTTGACAACTAAATAATTGCTAAGCATTTGCTTTATCTTGTTTGCACACCTTGCACGATTCAGCAATACTATTGTACAGATAAGGAATACATATATACCCATTTAAACTTTACATCAAAGCTATGTAGGGAAATTTCACAATTGTACAGAGTCTTAGAAAATCTTTTATCTTGCATTTCTCAGAGTGAAAGAGTACATTGTAAAACTTTTCTGTTTTTGTCTGAAGCCTACCAAATGTGGTGAATCTGACAGTTAAACAGTAATTTATTTCTAGATGTTGTCAACTCTTCATGTATGAGAACTGCACCTGTGGGATTCCCTCTGCTGACATGACCGCTTCATTGTAGAAGGCTCTGCCACCATTGTTTCTGTCTGGAAACACTTCTGACTAAAAAAGAAGACAAAGCATTTCTCTCTCTCTCTCTCTCTCTCTCTCTCTCTCTCTCTCTCTCTCTCTCTCTCTCTCTCTCTCTCTCTCTCTCTCGTGCGCACATGTGGGCACACACACACACACACATGTATATACACACACACACACAAACACACACACACACACACATATACACACACACACACAAACACACACACACACACACACACACACATACACACACACACACACACGCACACACACATATACACACATACATACAAGCACACAAACACACACACACACTTGGAATGAAATGACAAGAGAAAATTTGGAATAATTTTCTCATTTGTGTTCAGTTTTGAGATCAATTAATCAATCTATCAAAACATTTTAACCAAAGACAATAGAAGAAAAAAAATTAATCACCAGAGATTTCCATAGGGTGAAAAATTCCAACATAAGAGAGGTATAAGCAGGTAATATTGCATCTTCTCATCAAAATTTTCGTTTTAAAGTTCTTTATTCTATTTCTTGATATGGATGTTCCTCCACCAACAGATCCTGTGCATGATCCTCATGAGAGGCAAACACACGGCAAGGCAGAACCCACAAGCAGTCATGTGCCAGCACCATCTCATTTCCAGGGAGTATTCCAACTCAGTGAGTAATGCAGATTCTATGGTCATGATGTCCTAGCAGACACTCCTTTTACTCCTGGGCAGCAAAAAGCAATGCAAGTCAGGCACCTTGCCCAAGACAAAACTTCAGGACCAAGGCAGCCCTAGACTGTATATTCACTAGCTGTAGTGATAAGCAGGTAAAGTGTACAGTGGTTTGAACCTTCAGACACATGTGACAAGTTACTATACATGTATATAAATTAACAGAGAGCGCTGCCGCTCAACCCCGGACTGACCAAACCTGGCGCATACTTCATGGTCTCACGAGACTGACGGATGTCAACAACAACAACAATGTAAATTAATAATGATGATAATAATAATAATAATTTGCATCATCATCATCATCATCATCATCATCATCATCATCATCATCATTATTTATTTTGCTAAAGTACATGAGAATTTGTTTTGGGGACATCAACCTCTGGTCGCCACTGCACAGCATCCAGTACCCAGTTTTACTCCTCTGTAGGAGAGGCAATGCCAGACTAAGCACCTTGCCCAAGGATGCAACTCTAGGATCTGAACACCCCACCTGCCAGGCAAAAGGGCAGTGTCCTGACCACTGGTCTGGAGCCCCAAGGCAAGCAACCAGGCCCACCCCTTCCACATGCATCCATTTTGCTTTTGAGTGGGCGATGTAATTCAAATGCTTTTTTTTAGCTGCAAGTACATGTACATGGTTAGTTAAGGGCCAAAAGAACAATAGTGGTGGTTACAGTAACATGGCCCCCAGCCAAAAAAAAAATGAAAGGGTGGGTGGGTGGGTGAGTGGGTGGGTGGGTGGGTGGGTGGGTGGGTGGGTGGGTGGGTGGGTGGGTGGGTGGGAGGGAGTGGGGGGATGTTGTAGGTGGGCCTTAACATTTCTTTTTAATTTAAGGTGGCCAAGTTGAGACTGTGCACATATGTATGTGTATGCGTATGAATTTAAAGAAATGTGATGTATACATTTCGTTGCTTTAAATGTTTTCTTACTTATATAATGCTCATAGGGAAGACGGGACAGCATGTAATATGTGGCTGACTTTTGATTAACAATGGGAAAATTCTCTTTCAGGTCAATATGAAATGATTGGGTATCAGGTCACCACAACCATTGTATATGTGTGTGTGTGTGTGTGTGTGTGTGTGTGTGTGTGTGTGTGTGTGTGTGTGTGTGTGTGTGTGTGTGTGTGTGTGTGTGTGTGTGTGTGTGTGTGTGTGTGTGTCTAAGGTTACGGCAGCATTGTACATCACACCACCTGCTGGCTGCAAAAAGACAACAAGGAACAAATCCAGCTGGACAAAGGCATGCATAAGACGTCTTCAAAAATCCATAAATATAACAGTAAAGATGTTGGTTTTTATACAGTGATTCAGCATGCATCTGGGTTTCAAATCACTTTACACCTTACCTCCTGATCACTGGGCCTACTAATTAATCCAGTAACGCCTCACCTGCAGTGGCAGGAAAGCACCCCCTGAGTCAACCAGGTAAAGGCAGGGCAGTCTGTTCTGCTGGGCAATCTCCTGGGCCCTCAGCTGCTTCTTGATGGTGATGGGGTATATTGTGCCCCCCTTGAAAGAGCCATCGTTGGCCACCACCATGCAGTATTTCCCCAACACCTTGCCAATGCCTGCATGGGAAGCAATCAGACACTGAGACAGCACCCTGATAACTGCTTTTTCACAGTTTCATGGTCACAGAATTGACCACCAACCATCTGCGAAAATTATCTTCTATGTAACAGTAATAACACTTAAGTCTTAAGTTAAGATGGTAAACTGCACACATAAGCAGTTGTTAATGTGATAAAATTCCATTTTATTGTGGCCTACTGTTATTCCAATTATAGTTGTGATGAATCATGTATGATAGTTGTGAATGTGTTTTTAACTCTTGGAAGAAAAAAGTAGGCAGGCACCAAGCAAATCCGCTATAAAAAGGGTCTAAAACTTAGGTTCAGTCTGGAAAAAATGACAGATTGTGTGGTCACACTACTGCAATTCAATCAAAATGGGAGATAATGCAGTTAAATCAGAGGTGATCCTCTCACCTGTGACAACACCAGCCTTGGGCACGTTGCCATACTCCATCCCAAGGCCGGCCAGTGGAGACAGTTCGAAAAAGGTGGAATCCGGGTCCAGCAGACATTTGAGACGATCCTTCACGAGCAACTTTTTCAATTGCTGCGTGTGCCTCTTGATTGCTTTCTCTCCTCCCCCTGCTTCTGCGATCTCCAACAACTTGCTGTACGTCTTCTCTCTCCCCTTGGACACTTTCGCGTTTGCTTGCAGTGCCGAATCACTAAGGTCCACTTCGGCGTTTTGGATGACAGGGAATGGAGAGCCAGTGTTTACACCTGCCACAGAGTGGGTGTTCTGCTGCCGAACAAGAAGTGAGCGACAAGCCTTAGATCTGCCGAGGCATTTATACGATTTTTGTGCAAAATTCACATGTCGAGATTGGAAGAACGTCATAATTGCATTTAGGTGATAATCGGTGAGTGCAGCAGACTACTACCGCAAGACAGGTTGAAGTTCACAACGACCGATAACTCTAGGAACAAAAAAAGTACCCAAATGCAGAATAGATTATACAACTTTATTAAATTTTCCAGCACCTCAAATTCAATTTTAATAATCGTTGCGTTACTATATATCATTAGATTTGTGACAGAAAAAAATTCACATTATATTTCGTTGTTCCAGTTAGTAATATTTTACATTCGTATTTTCCCTGCACCTCCTTCGAGGCAAGAATCGCAGAACCAGCAACGATATTAGTTGGGGTTAGTGTTTACCTGTAACCACAGTTTTTCCACGAATGCAACTTTGGACTCTCGTTTGTGAAAATAGAATTCATTTTCTTTGGACTATTTTGGAAGCTGGTCAGCAAAGCATCCGCGCAGCGCTAAATTTGTGAAGCTTAGCCGTTGGGAAGTTACCTGCGACGTTCGAACTGTTCGTTGTTGCTAAACAGTAAAGTAAGTAAACCACGTGTAGAATCACCGTTACAAAGTGAATTAACCTGCATCATTAACTTGACTCCTAAGATGTAAATTAATTCGTTTGATTTTTCGAAGTGATTCGCTGTCGCACTTTTTTCTACACCAAAATAAGGGCTTGACATTTCTTTGTGCCACAAATTTTACTTTTTCCCAGAGCAGAAGAATTGCAAGATTTTCTCCTAAGAATAAGATTGAGGTCTTCCAACACTGCAGTGCAGATTTTGTTATCTGCTGAATCAGTTTCGATCTCAGAGCCGTAAACGTGCCATTTCATAAATGTGTTTACTTGGCTGATGTCTCGCTGACAAACCTTGAAACCTATAATTTCATAGGCCGCTGTCATTGTTGACGCTTGGGAGTGAACATCAAACTACCCTTCTAAACAAAACCACTGCCTAAACTGGCTAAAGGTCAATGTTAATGAAACTTTGCTAAATTTCGATGGAAATATTATATTTACACAGTTATCTTGTTCCTTTATGAGCAGCTAGAGAAAGACGTCATTTGCAATTCAAATTTTGCACATTTTCGAAGCTGCGAATAGTAGGTCATCTTTGTAACGTTTGTTGATCTAATTAAAGTATTTGTTCGTTGGACAGACAGGCATTTCTGCTGCGTTATGGGCTGAAAATAGAATTACCGCTTGGGCACCTGCCAAGACTAGAAGAGACATTCCACCTTCTTTGATAGATTCTGAGTATTATTCTCGTTTATGAGTGGTACTATGTCTTAATTGTTTTCGATATTTCTCCACGTACCTCCTCTGAGGTCTTCCTTTAATTGCATTTTTTAATAAGGGAAAGTATGTTGTGGCCTTGTATGGCCTTCACGGCTGATGGGCCCTTGGGCTCCATCCACCTATTCTTTAGTGTTTTGTAAATGACAGGGAAATTGAGGTGTGAAATTTTCCCCTATCACCCATTATGAGTCTTCATGTTTGAAGGCTCTTCACAGCCTTGCTGGCTGGTGGGCAGTGAGACTCGATTTCATTGCTTTCATGTCACTGGTTAGATGGAATGTATAAGAACTCACTGTTGAGAAGAGTTTTAATTCTTTGTTAAAGATGGGTGTTTCTTAATGTTGTGGCCTTATATAGCCTACAAGGCTGATAGGCCCTTAAACTCCATCCATCCATCCACCTTCTCAGAAGTGAGCCTCCATGCCCATGGTCGCCACAGGGCGTGTGGAGAATTGAAAACTAAGTGTAATACTAATAGCTTTCTCAAAATGCTACGCAGTGTCGACTTCTTCCAGTTGTGAGAAAAAAGTCAATTTTATTCCCCATTTGGTCAGTAAATTTCCTTGTTTTTGACTCACATGCGAAGCAAAAGTGAGTCTATGTACTCACCCGTTTCGTCCGTCCGGGCGTTCGGGCGTCCGTTTAAAACTTTAACGTTGGATTTTTCTCGGAGACTATTAAGTCTATCAACACCCAATTTGGCATGATGGTGTAGGATGGCAAAGCGTCAAAAAAAACATACATAGTGACTTGACCTTGCTTCAAGGTCAAGGTCGCAGGGGCCATAAATGTTGTCTAAAAAACAGCCATTTTTCACTTTTTCTCAATTTTCTCTGAAGTTTTTGAGATTGGATACCTCACCTGTATATGGTGTATAGGGCAAAGTAAGCCCTATCTTTTGATACCAGTTTGGTTGACCTTGCTTCAAGGTCAAGGTCACAGGAGCTCTTCAAAGTTGGATTGTATGCATATTTTGAAGTGACCTTGACCCTGAACTATAGAAGATAACTGTGTCAAACTTAATAATTATGTGGGGCACATGTTATACTTTCATCATGAGACACATTTGGTCACATATCATCAAGGTCAAGGTCACTTTTACCCTTATGAAATGTGACCAAAATGGCATAGTGAAATACTAAAAGTGACCATTTCTCATGGTAGAAAGTGCCAATAAGCACCATTGTGCTTCCTATGTCTTGAATGAACAGCTTTGTGTTGCATGACCTTAGATGACCTTGACCTTGGGTCAAGGTCACATACATTTTGGTAGGAAAAATGTGCAAAGCAGTTCTTAGTGTATGATGACATTGCTAGGTTTAGTTTTGACCTTGAAGGTCAAGGTCATGTAAAGGTCAAGGTCAAGCATGTGAGTCGTATGGGCTTTGCCCTTCTTGTTAATATATTATAGTGGATGAAATTCATAGCATGAACCTTTCTCCTTTTTTACTGTGAATGTGATACTTTATGTTCATGTTCATCATCTTGTCAATTTAGCTTCATCAGTTTTGCAGTACAAAAAGACATAATCAGACATTGATGTATTCTAGAAGTGTATTTA
Organism: Theodoxus fluviatilis; assembly: GCA_034096865.1. NCBI lineage: Eukaryota > Metazoa > Mollusca > Gastropoda > Cycloneritida > Neritidae > Theodoxus > Theodoxus fluviatilis. Next base: position 182,283 of record JAWQFJ010001075.1, on the reverse strand, counting down.
GAAGAAGAAAAAGTTTGATGGAAGTTCCTCTCATATTTGTCCCTGCTTTTGATAATGACATCCCCTCTCTAACATTTCATATCATCTTCACTCATCCGACCAGCCAACTGCTCACACACCCCTAGCCCCCACCACACCCATCTCACCCCTCTTTCACTCCACTCTTCATTACGTTTGTCTGGAAGGCCGCTGGTTTGGTCCAGAGCATGCTGTCATGATGATATTACCTGCCAAATTGGGCTGACCATTGTGACGTTGTGCAGAGGGAGTGTTGGATGCTTTCAGCAACAGTGATTGTGCTGAACTTTTCCAGACTTTGAAAATGGCATCCTCCATTGATGTTCGAGAAATCCTGGAGCTGGATGTTGGACAGCCTGAAAAGGAATTTGTCACCAAGGAGTCCTTGATGAATGATGGCAAAAAAGTGAGTACAATATAAGGACTACAACCAGGCACTGAATCTAATTTGAAAATGATGGTGAGAGAAGTATTTCTTAAGTACATGTAGACAGCTGTAATGGTTGTCGTAAACCAGTTTCTACTCTTCTTTCTGAAAACATACAGAGCCTGCTAAACCTGGCGTGTGACATTTTGGGTGTGACTTGCTGTGAAAGATCTTCGGTGACATCATATTTTGCCATTTTGGGATTCCTATTTCTTAGACAACTTACAATAGACGAGAAAATAATAAACAAGGGGTTAAGGCTTTGATGACTTGGGTGTGTACAGACTCATCTCATGCATGCACGAGCACGCGTGCGCATGCACACAATCACACACATTAACACACATGCACACACACACACACACACACACACACACACACATGCAAACACTCTGAATTGATTTTATCTGATCTTTCTGATACCGTACGTTAGGCACCGGCAGGCTATTACTAACAGTGTAAGACAAATGGCTCCAGCAGTTGATTTTCAGTTGTATTCATACAACCATTAAAATTGCCTTTGTGCATGTACTGGCACTTGATGCATACCATAATAAAGAATAGGTTTCATTCTTTCCAATGATGCAAATGACTTTATTGTGTGATGAATGGTTGATTTTTGACAATTTATTAAAATAAGCATGTGTTGACACATTTTTCGCACCGAGACTCGCGCGGCCGATCGGACGGAAAACACCGCGCGCGTTCTCTTCGCTGACGCCTTCTCCCTATTCAATGTGTTAAGCTAAAAATAGCACAAGAAGCGAGAGTACATAATTACCTTTACACTGATACCAAATGTGTCTAAATTAATAAAAAATCAATCATCCTAATCGCAAAATAAAAATTTCAAGCTTAATTTTCAGCAAGAAAACGAAGAAATAACCATATAAACGCTATACTTTTTGAAAACGTTGATTTTCGCTCTTTCCGATGGTTTGAGAGTAATTCCCATGACGTCAATAGGGAAGCGGCGCTGTTGGTTTGAAACAAGCCCTCCCATTGGTCTTTCACCTCAATCTGCGTGAAAATGGCGACGAGCTCCGCTGCTTCGACTTCGATTACTTTGAGTCAGCTTAGAAGTAAATTTGGTAAGTATTCAACGATATGAAAATGCCTTTTTGCGGTAAATGTTGTTATAAGGTTACTAGTAAGCTGTAGGAGCAAAGGTTCGCTGCAAACATTGTGATTTTATGTAATCGGTGCACTGAGGGCGAGTGAGGCGAACTGCGATGTCGACATTGACTAACCTATGGCGACAGGCCTGATGAAAACGTTAACTGCATCTTTTAATCGATAAATATACTTACCATAACTTGTAATATTTGTCAATAAGTAGTTCATATTGCTGTGTATTTAATTGTTACGTTCGATGGTTTGTTTTTGATTAGATATGCGCTCAAACGAATTTTGCAAGGGAGGTAACTCGCCGAATATTGCAGCGAGTCTAGTGCCAATGTTGGAAAATGTGCTTCAAGATGCTGTCGTGTCACATAAAAGTAATAGTTTTTCCTCTTCGAATAAATTATGGTATTTGCTCATTCTTTTCATTTGACAATTTCTACAGATGCTTCTCCTGAATTTGATGAACTGAGACAAGCTTTCTTCGCATCAGGACGTGGAAGACGCAAGGATGTTTACCGATCATTGCAAAACGAAGATGAGAATGCAGAGGAGGAAAGTGCAGAAGAGGATGACATTTCGGTTCCTCTTCCCGATTTGAACTTCCGATTTGAGAGAGCTGGTGGCTTTGTCGCTGTTGGATATGAAGATGATTTTTATGTAGGAGAGATAGAAGAAGTTTCCAGTGAGGAAACAGGTGTCATAAATTTCATGTCACAAAGTGGAAGTGTTTTCAAGTGGCCCAATGTCCCAGATCGAGCAAGTGTGGAGGCAAGATTTGTCCTCGCTGCTGACCTCCCACTAACTACCACAACAGGGCGACTTTGGAAGATCTGCCCTACTGCTCTGAAGAGCCTGGAACACAAGTACAGAGCTTTCAAGCTGCTGTACTTTACTGCTTAAACTTTTGGAAACTTACCAACTTACCAAGGTTGGAACTTATCTGCAACTGGCGGTGGCAGGGGGGGGGGGGGGGGGGATTTTTTGTGATGAGAATGGTGTGATGTTGCATGTCAGTTATAAGGCATTGTAAAAACAACCACAGAACACTTTACATTTTGAAAATCGGACAGTAATTGTACATTCTACAGCCAATTGAAGTCGACATACATAATTTATCTGTCGGACGTGATGCAAATTTGCTCAAATACCTACTTTTTGTGATGAGAATGGTGTGATGTTGCATGTCAGTTATAAGGCATTGTAAAAACAACCACAGAACACTTTACATTTTGAAAATCGGACAGTAATTGTACATTCTACAGCCAATTGAAGTCGACATACATAATTTATCTGTCGGACGTGATGCAAATTCGCTCAAATACCTACTTTTAAGTCATATCTGTAAAGAAACTTGCAGGCTTCATAGCCTGAAAAAAAATAGGGTTAATGTACATATACAGTACAACACATTCTGTTAATTTGAGCTGCTTCTATGGAACAGGTAGCATTATACAGCTTCTCAAAATCAGCCTATCGTGACATTTGACAAAAATGACATAATAACGTCTGAATGTTTACCGTATTTAACAAGGCATATCTCTGGTTCTATTAAAGATAAAAACAAACTGTTTTTTGTGTTGTGTTTGTATTTTTGTCCTCTTCAATTATTGACTATTTTTAATGTACTTACTAAAAAATCTATTTCTGACCTGCCAGTACCTACGTACGTAATTACTTTGTCATAATATCTGCCTGCAGAAGAAGCCAAAGAAGATGGAGATGAATGTGAAGAAGCCAGAGGGGATGCACCGAGAGGTCTGGGGCCTTCTTTGGACAGACAGCAAGTGAGTCCTCACAGTGCCACGGACTTCTGTATGTTTCTGCATGCCTTGTTGCTCATTTGATTTTGTAAAAATATATTAAAACCACACACACACACACACACACACACACATGTGATTAAGCTAACCCGGAGAAAAAAAAATAGCATCACTATATTGGCCTCAACTTTTTTTTCTCTCTCTTTTAGAAGAGGCTAGATTAAACATAAACCAAACTTTCTTTCGCAGAAAATGCTTATTAATCATTTTAATGAACTTAAATAGTGGATTCCCTAAGTGGGTGTTTGTTTACCTCTTAAGATTTTTAAAAGTTGAGGATTGGCAGAAAAAAAGGGTTTGTTGAGTTACTGTAACCATAACCATCTCCCCCCCCCCATAATTATCAAATAAGGTCACACACATGCAATTGATACATTCATTTTCAATTTTTGTGTACCATTTGTTAATTCTGGTGAGTGAATAGATTTGTGACCAAGTGTAACATGTACTTATTATTTGCATGAGGGGCTGCTTGCAGCTTTGTGCATTATGATTATACAGAGGTTTTATGACTAACAATGCAGTGAAGATATCATGAATATTCATTGTGTGAAGTATGTTCAACTAGCTCCACAACCTTTGCAGCTGTTTGAGAGTCAGTGGGAAGGCAATTTTTCACACACCTAATGCACTTCCAGCAGTGTTGTCCTGTGCATGATCATACTATACACCAGATAAACTTACCGCAGAAATACAGGATTTTGTTTGCTTTTCCTTGCTCATTTGAGATATAAATGTTATCACTTTTTTTAAAGAGAGGTGTGTTTGTTAGTTCTTGTTTGGGGTGGTGGTAGTGATTTTTTTGTTGTTGCTGTTGTTATTAAAATAATATAATTGAATGTTGCCAGTTTCTAGTCACCAATACCTCTGTGTTTCAAACTCTGCCCCTGTCAGACAAATTTTGGGCCTTTCCTCACTCAGCAGCCTAGAATAGTGCATTCCCAGGGAAGAGAAAAGCATTGGGTGCCACTACAACCTATCTAATTTTGTCGTGCACTTAAAACCTGATGCGTTTTATGTTTTCTAATTTTATCTCAGGGCAGCATGTATTGAGCAGGTCTCCCTGTGGTTTGGGGGTAAAAATAGACCCACCACATCCCCCATACACAATTTGTAGAGGACTAATCACTTGGGAAAGGGAAAAGACTTGCCCTTGCTCTAACCGGATGATAGGACATAAGACTCCATTATACTGCATGGAGCAGGAATTGCAATTGCAAGGACTCATCTAGAGTTGCATCCTTGGGCAAGGTGCTTTACCAGCATTGCCTCTTCTACCGAGGAGTTAACCTGGTTACTGGGCACTGCACAGCCGCCAATGGGGATGAAATCTCCCAAGAAAAATTGTCTCCAAGGATAAAAAGAGGATGAAATGATTTTTTGACTCACATGCGAAGCAAAAGTGAGTCTATGTATTCACCCGTTTCGTCCATCTGGGAGTCCGGGAGTCCGTTTAAAACTTTAACGTTGGAATTTTCTCGGAGACTATTAAGTCTATCAACACCCAATTTGGCATGATGGTGTATGATGACAAGGCCTCAAAAAGCATACACAGTGACTTGACCTTGCTTTAAGGTCAAGGTCGCAGGGGCCATATATGTTGTCTAAAAAACAGCCAATTTTCACATTTTCTCAATTTTCTCTGAAGTTTTTGAGATTGGATACCTCACCTATATATGGTATATAGAGCAAAGTAATACCTATATTTGATACCAGTTTGGTTGACCTTGCTTCAAGGTCAAGGTCACAGGAGCTCTTCAAAGTTGGATTGTATACATATTTTGAAGTGACCTTGACCCTGAACTATGGAAGATAACTGTTTCAAACTTAATAATTATGTGGGGCACATGTTATACTTTCATCATGAGACACATTTGGTCACATATCATCAAGGTCAAGGTCACTTTGACCCTTATGAAATGTGACCAAAATGGGGTAGTGAACCACTAAAAGTGACCATATCTCATGGTAAAAAGTGCCAATAAGCACCATTGTGCTTCCTATGTCTTGAATGAACAGCTTTGTGTTGCATGACCTTAGATGACCTTGACCTTGGGTCAAGGTCACATGTATTTTGGTAGGAAAAATGTGTAAAGCATTTCTTTGTGTATGATGTCATTGGTAGGTGTAGTTGTTTGACCTTGACCTTGAGGGGCACCTGAAGGTCAAGGTCATGTAAAGGTCAAGGTCAAGCATGTGAGTCGTATGAGCTTTGCCCTTCTTTTTTAAACATGGAACTAGAGGCTGATACTGCATGGACGAGGTCTAGTACTGGGGCCCTGCAGAGTGATTATCTCGCTTGACCTGCAGTTGCTTATGATCGATGGGTAGTTTCAAAGCCGTGCAGATCCCCAAGTTACATTCTGTTGCAAGATGCTTCACTCACATTGCATCTCCCCACCAAAGAGTAAAAGGGGTACCTGAGAGAGCTGAGCTGGAAAATTATGGAAAAATAACTTTAGTGCATTCATCTGCAGCCTGGTTGCATGCTCCCCTGGTTGCACGCTCCCCTGGTTGCACGCTCCCCTGGTTGCACGCTCCCCTGGTTGCACGCTCCCCTGGGAGTTGAGATGGTGTTGGAATGATGATAAGAGTAGCCTGATGACCAGGAGGTAAAAGTGTGCGGTTTGAGCATCCATCAATGGGTGAAAAGTCGCAGTACAGAAAGCCATTTTTACCATTTAATACCTCTACTTTCAGAGACTCGCCGCCCATCATCCCATCCGATTCTAACCAGGGCTACAAGCAGCTCAGGGCCAAGATCGGTAGTAGCAAAGTGCGGCCTTGGCGGTGGATGGCCTTCACCAACCCTGCACGCAAGGCAAGTCTGAGCACCGTGGTCTTGCCTGTCTGGTGTCTGTGTTTGAAAATTGGTTTGGCACCTGCTGTTCATGGGTTGTGATGCTCGTTTCATTCCAGATCACAAACAGTAGCTGCAGCTCATGTGATGTGATGTTTGCTCTACAGCAGAAGGTCGTGTATGTCTGACTCAGGACAGTACGTACCTGCATTGTGGATGTGTCTGCTTTCTTTGCCTGCTGATGCTGTTCGGACCAGTCTTTGATTAGAAGACCTTGTCACCTTTGCCACAGGTGTAGGCTGTGCTGGTGCTGGTAGTGTTCCTGTTCACCTGTTGCCATTTCCACTGCCCTGCCTTTTCTCTCCCCCTGTGGGTTGGGGGGTTAAGAATTGACCCACCGCATCTCCCTATGCTATTCATAAAAGACGAATAAATAGGGACATAGTGACTTCATTTGCACTTAATTTGTTCTAGTAATTTTCACACTTAATTAACCCTTTCCATGCCAGCTTCGTTATGAAAATTACGAAAAACAACACTGAGTTCAGGAGAAAAATCTTATCTCAATTTCAGTGCATAACAACCCCATAAAACCCATATTTCTTTGAAAGCACAGACAATCAGGAACACAACAAACACAATGACATGATTTTTAGAGGCTTTATTTCTTAAATCAAGCTTGAAAAAAAAAACAAATTTACCAATGCCTCTAAAAAAAAAATTTGATGATTTATTGTACATTTTCATGGTATACTCAACCCCAAAAAAAAGTTTAAAAATTTCTGATTTGTTTTTCAGATTGTAAAACTATGTCTCAAATGTCTCAGAATATTTTTTCTTACCAAATATTTATGAAACTAAATACTGAAAATTATTTGAACATACTATAGCAATAGTACAAAGAAAGATACAAACTGTAACACCTACAGCAATTACTGTAGATAAAGTCATGCAAAATTTCTACTATCATGCCAGCAAAAGTCAAGAAGGAACTACTGTATGCACACTAGAATAAAAAGGCTTGTAGGGTACTTTCTCTTCAGCCTTCAGGTAGTAACAATGCTAACTACATAATGATGAAAATGAGGAATTCACATGTACACACTTTTCAAAGTCATGCATGATTGCTATGATCACTATCATGCCAGATAAATTCAAAAAGAGACTACTGTATTTAGACAAGTATAAAAAGGCTTGTAGGATACTTTCTCTTCAGCCTTCAGGTAGTAACAATGCTATCTACATAATGATTAAAATGAGCAATTCACATGTACACATTTTTCAAAGGCATGCATGATTGCTATGATCAATATCATGCCAGGCAAATTAAAAAAGAAACAACTGCAGTAATTACTATGATCTGTGAAGGAAAGAATTGTAATATTTTGTCATGCATGCATCTCAATGAAAAGTCAGTTCAATTGAGCAGTCCAGTATTTCAGCTTGAAGCATGGAGCAGGGTAGAATCCAAGCTAATCAGGACAATCTGGCCACAAGCTTTTGGAGACCCAGGAGATTCGCTTCTAGTGGCAAACATGGCACAACCTAGCTTGGAACAATAAGGTCCTTTTGCATGCCATGGGAATATCCACCACTAGACACTAAAACAGTTCAGAATTTCTTTACTGTGTGGTAAATTTGGAAGCATGGAACAACACAGAGGCCAGGCTGGTCAGGACAGTCAGGGCACATGACCTTGGTGACATGGCGGATGCCCTTCTTGTGGCAGACCCGACATCGCTTGGCCTGGTACCCTGTTCGTCTGTCGTGGTTTTCTCATTTCTTCAGGCAAGAAGCCTGGAATGCCTTCGAAACCCATGCTGCTCTGCTGCAGCTAAGGTTTGGTCTCCATACCGATTGGTTTCAGAAACGAGATGGTGAATGAGTCTGTCTGTGAAGAACAGCTGATAGTAGTCAACAGGCTGAAAGTTCGCGGTGCTGACTTTGATCCCGGCATGTCCTGAAAACTGAGGAATTTGAGGTGACTCACAATTTGGGGGAAGGAAATCTCCCTCAAAGCGGGATTGTCTAGGCTGAGGACTGCAGATCACTACTACCCTCCCACGATGCTGTCCTCTGCGAGCGCGAGTCCCTCGACCACGTGCGTGAAGAGTTTGACCACGCCTCCGTGGTGCTCGACAAAAAGATGCAGAAATCGATACCTGACGAGAGGAGGGATAAGGCGATCCTCGATCACGGGGGGATGATGGCTCATCGTCCAAACTCATTTGAGAGTCAGAAGCAGAGCAGAAAGGCCAGACGCTGCCACTGCAGGTTGTTCCACAATCATGAATTCATCACTCGAGTCTCCAATCTCCGTGAACACACGTCAAGTGCAAAGTTCAAGGTCGTCATCGTCACTGACCTGATCAAAGAAATCTGTTGACGCTAAATCGCTTTCTATGTCTTCCTCCTCTGCTTCACCAGCCTCTGCTAACTGAGCAGGCGATACTTGTCCACGCTTCACGTCTTTGCTTGCAGACAATGTGGGCACTGCCATTGTTTACAACTGCCCATGATAAATGCGCACTTGCTTGAAGTGGGGTGACCTCAGTTTGACGCTTCCCTCAGCTGCAATACTGTGCTATGATCAGACTGTACCATATTGTAATGTTTGCCTAGGGTAAGCGTTCCTGTTCGTTTCGTCATCAAAAGCTGAACACAGGGGTATCTACAAATTTCAGAATCTCCGTGACCGAATAATCGGTCATAAGGGCACTATGGAGGGCATAATCGCGTGACCGAATATTCAGTCATAAGGGCATGTAATGGGTTAATGCCTTGCATAGCCTACAAAGGCTGTGAAAACTCCGTCCATCTGTCCCTGTCTTTACTTGGTGCTCAGCATTTTTCTCTGTTCTTTTCTGGGTGGCAGGCATAGGACTAGATTGCCACTTGTTGATGATCGCGGTCTTTGTCCCTTGCAAGTGTACTTCTGCAGGCTCCTTCATGATTGTCTGTTCTGCTGATCTGTCGTTGAGCTCATTTCCAGGTGACTGCCTTGAGAAAGCAGCTCTGTATAGAAATGGGACATCATGTCAGTATTGGACAGGATGGTCAAGTTTCACAATTTACGTAAAACTCCTTTTAACCATTCCAGGATGGAGCAGTGTTCCACCACTGGAGGAAGGCGGCAGATGAAGGCAAAGACTATCCCTTTGCCCACTTCAACAAAGTGAGTACAGCACAGCAAATTCCTTTGCCCACTTCAACAAAGTGAGTACAGCACAGCAAAGTCCTTTGCCCAATTCAACAAAGTGAGTATAGTACAGCAAAGTCCTTTGCTCAATTCAACAAAATACAGCAGAGCAAACCCCTTTGCTCAATTCTACAAAGTGAGTACAGTACAGCAAATTCCTTTGCCCAATTCAGCAAAGTACAGCACAGCAAACCCCTTTGCCCAATTTAACAAAGTGAGTACAGTATGGCTAATTCCTTTGCCCAATTCAGTAAGTACAGCACAGGGAATACCTTTGCTCAATCAGCAAAGTGAGTACAGTACAGCAAACTCCCTTGCCCAATTCAACAAAGTGAGTACAGTACAGCTAAGTCCTTTGCTCAATCAGCAAAGTGAGTACAGTACAGCAAATTCCTTTGCCCAATTCAACAAGGTGAGTACAGTACAGCAAATTCCTTTGCCCCATTCAGCAAGGTGAGTACAGTACAGCAAATTCCTTTGCCCCATTCAGCAAGGTGAGTACAGTACAGCAAATTCCTTTGCCCCATTCAGCAAAATGATTACAGTGTGGCAATATGTGTTGGGCTAGGACCATGTGATAGGTATACCTGTTGCATTGTGTGCTCATCCATGCTGCCAAATAAAAAGTGGAATTAAGGGAGAAAGTCATGGCCAGCAGCACGAACATGTATTGGAGATGGCGGAGGAGACATTGCCAATGTGCCAACCTTAGGCCTGAAAGTGTTTTCACATTTTGGCGTTGGAAAATAATTTCTTAATATATATATATATATATATATATATATATATATATATATATATATATATATTTTCCTGCAACTGTTTTAATATGCATCTTTAACAGTTTAAGGATGCAGTTACAAGACAAAATTCCTTGGAGTTTAACATAATTTTATCATTGTGAAATCCGGTTTTGCATCAATAAGAATGTACTTCATGTTGCAGAATAGTGCAGACAAATACAGTTCAATCCAGTGTGGCATGGTCTGATGCAGTGCAACTCTCTGTCGTGTAGAGAATACAAGGACTGTCTTATAATATCCTGTACTCCTACACTCATTTCCTTACCATCCATTGCTGCTCAGTAAAGGCCTGCACTGATTCTCCCATTTTTCTCCTCAAACTAATTGTGTCTGGCAGAGCAGACAGCCCTCCTCCATGGCCATCATCTGACTGCCATAATTAGAATGAGTCAGAGGGAAATATGAGTTGGAGCAGCTGAGGCATAACTGACTGCAGGACTAACAACTGTTGGTGGAGAAAGGTGGTATGGGGCATAATACTTCATATCCAAGTTGTATCCAAAAATGGATATACCATGGGAAGTGCTGTGGCATCCTTGTGTTCCCTGCCTGTCTGCCTGCCTGCAGGTGGTGGAGGTGCCCACATACTCTGACCTTGAATACCAGCAACACCTGCATGACGACAACTGGACGCGGCAGGAGACAGACCACCTGTTTGACCTGTGCCGGCGCTTTGACATCCGTTTCATCATCATCAATGACCGCTGGGACAGCAACTCCTACAGGAAGCGCAGCGTGGAGGACTTGAAGGAGCGTTACTACAACATCTGCAATGTTCTTGCCAAGGTGGGCATGCTGAATATGTGTGCCTTGCTCTGGGTTTACCGCTTTGTTAGAAGAAAAAAAATGGAATCTTCCTCCTGTTGTTTCTGGTCTATTCATTTGTCAAGACAACTGCTAGTGCTTTTTGACTCACACGCGAAGCAAAAGTGAGTCTATGTACTGAGCCGTTTCGTCCGTCCGTCCGTCCGTCCGTCCGGGCGTAAAAAACTTAAACGTTGGATTTTTCTCGGAGACTATTAAGTCTATCAACACCAAATGTGGCATGATGGTGTATGATGACAAGGCCTCAAAAAACATACATAGTGACTTGACCTTGCTTCAAGGTCAAGGTCACAGGAGCCATAAATGTGGTCTCAAAAACAGTCATTTTTCACATTTTCCCAATTTTCTCCCACGTTATTGAGAATGGCAACCTTAGCTACAAGTGGTATATAGGTCAAAGCAAGCCATATCTTTTGATACCAGTTTGGTTGACCTTGCTTCAAGGTCAAGGTCACAGGAGCTCTTCAAAGTTGGATTATATACATATTTTGAAGTGACCTTGACCCTGAACTATGGAAGATAACTGTTTCAAACTTAATAATTATGTGGGGCACATGTTATACTTTCATCATGAGACACATTTGGTCACATATCAAGGTCAAGGTCACTTTGACCCTTATGAAATGTGACCAAAATGGGGTAGTGAACCACTATAAGTGACTATATATCATGGTAGAAAGTGCCAATAAGCACCATTGTGCTTCCTATGTCTTGAATTAACAGCTTTGTGTTGCATGACCTTGGATGACCTTGACCTTGGGTCAAGGTCACATGTATTTTGGTAGGAAAAATGTGTAAAGCATTTCTTTGTGTATGATGTCATTGCTAGGTTTAGTTGTTTGACCTTGACCTTGAATGTCACCTGAAGGTCAAGGTCATGTAAAGGTCAAGGTCAAGCATGTGAGTGGTATGGGCTTTGCCCTTCTTGTTTATTATGCATGTGTCTCTGTCTGTCTCTCTGTCCTTCCCTCTGACAGAATTTCTGTGAGATGTATTTCTGAGATGTTATGCTTTGCTTAAAAATGTGGCAAAGATGCCATAAAACTAGCTCATGGCCGAGATATATTGAGTTTGTTAATTTGTTGTAACAGACCAAAGACCAAACAAACATGTTCTCATATGCATGCAATGATCCCAACACTACCCAAGAAGAAGGAGGTTTTAACTCTCATAGCTCACCAAGGAGAAGCATAGAGAAGCAGTCAGATATTTGTCACCAGACGTTTGTACTTTATTTCTGTCTTTTTTTCACATTACCCAAGACCTTTTTTAATGGAACATTGATCCTAGACAGACCCAAAGTCACAGCAGAAGCTGTTTGCAGGATGGCAGTGATGTCAAGTGGTATGGATTTATGTTCCTCTGGGATTTATGGATGCTTACCATTACTATTGATAATATCACTGTGTTCTGCTACTATTGCCATCGGCAACCCATGTAGGTAGACATTTTGCCTTGCACACAGGTGCGAGCTCCTCCCGGCACAGAGCCCAAGATTAAGGCCTTTGATGCGGAGCACGAGAGGAGGAGGAAGGCCCAGCTCACCAAGCTGTTTGAGAGAACTCCTGAGCAGGTCAGTTCCTTTGAAGATACTGAACCTACTATTTACTGGGATCACCTCAGATATGTGTAACCACTGGTCTTTACATCTGTGTTAGAAAGCATCAGTTGAGACCTTAAGTGAGTGTAATCAGTACTACTTTCATTGTTGTAAGAAAACAGCATTGGTTGTAAAATGTACTAAAGGTATTGAGAAATTCCTCATACACATTAGAAGCCATTTGAATAGGCTAATTTCTTTCAGAGCTATCGTCCCTGTATCAAGAACTGTCATAATCACTCATTACTCATCATGTAGTTGTGGAAAATCGTTGATTATTTACTTTGTGACAGTTATTCAATATAAGGTGCCATAGTGGCTGAGCAATCTCCATGAGTTAGGTAAACATTAGGAGCTAGATCCATTACCCATCTGTTGATGTCCAAATATTCAAACTTTTTACTATTAAATCATGTCCGCCCACATCTTCCTGATTCTGTAATTCATTTGAATTTTTTTTTTTTGAAGGTTCGTATGGATTCCTCAAGCTTCCTTAAGGGAACACACCTCAGGTTTCCAGGGCAATTTGGGTGTCACCAGTCGATTTTGAGTTTTTGTCAATTTAAGGTCACTCAAACCCTCTACAATTCACCCATATGGTTCTCAAGCTCATTGCACCTTTCCAAAGGGTAGAAAAAAATAGTTTTTTACACACAGGCATTGCCAAAAAAAACTTTTTTTACGCTTGTGCTACGATTTAGGCCAATATTTGATGACTTGGAACGCTTAGTTACCGCCGCAGAAAGCCCTAACATTTGGTACTGTTGAAAACGTCTGCTTTACGAGATTCATTTCCAAGGGACAAAACTCGTCTCATCCTCTCCGATTCTTTGCAAATCTGTAGTTTGTAACAGGCGTTTGTTGCTAATTATAGCTCATGACGAGTGACCTAGTCTGCTTGTCCATTCATAGCGTCAGGATGGAGTTTTTGGCGCGAAAAACTATCCCACAACTCCCCGCGCCACGTAAACAACATGGCTGCGCCATTGTTTTGATCGACCTCCACTACCGCGCTCTGATGNNNCTGTGCATTAGAATATAACAGCCATTTTGGATTATCAAGATTAGTTTATTAGTTAGATTACTTTATATGGAAATAAAAGTCATCGTCTATATGCAAATCCTATACTGTGTGTGTGTGATTTTTTAATTTTTTAATTTTACTTCAAAAGACAAAAAAAGTGTTATTTCATTGAAGAAGAAATGAATTGAATGCAGAAGAAATTTATTTGGTAAAAAAAAAACAAGTGGATTTTGACTTATAGTGAATTGAAAATGTTACTTTTTCATTCAAACAGCGGCCATTTTGTATTTTATCTAGGTCAAGAGTTGCTCAAGACAGTACATATCATTTACTGTTCATCAGTGATCTCAATTAGACAAGAAAATAACTTTAAAACTGTTAAAAATAATGAGAAAAATATACCTCCTCTTTGAAACAGGTGTGTACCCTTAATTTCATGGCCTACTTTGGCTCGAGAGTGGGTTTTGCATGACATACTTTACTTAGAGTTTGTTTTTGTTTTTGACTCACATGCGAAGCAAAAGTGAGTCTATGTACTGAGCCGTGTCGTCCGTCCGTCCGGGCGTCCGGGCGTCCGTAAAAAACTTAAACGTTGGATTTTTCTCGGAGACTATTAAGTCTATCAACACCAAATGTGGCATGATGGTGTATGATGACAAGGCCTCAAAAAACATACATAGTGACTTGACCTTGCTTCAAGGTCAAGGTCACAGGAGCCATAAATGTGGTCTCAAAAACAGTCATTTTTCACATTTTCCCAATTTTCTCCCACGTTATTGAGAATGGCGACCTTAGCTACAAGTGGTATATAGGTCAAAGCAAGCCCTATCTTTTGATACCAGTTTGGTTGACCTTGCTTCAAGGTCAAGGTCACAGGAGCTCTTCAAAGTTGGATTGTATACATATTTTGAAGTGACCTTGACCCTGAACTATGGAAGATAACTGTTTCAAACTTAATAATTATGTGGGGCACATGTTACACTTTTATCATGTGACACATTTGGTCACATATCATCAAGGTCAAGGTCACTTTGACCCTTATGAAATGTGACCAAAATGGGGTAGTGAACCACTAAAAGTGACTATATCTCATGGTAGAAAGTGCCAATAAGCACCATTGTGCTTCCTATGTCTTGAATTAACAGCTTTGTGTTGCATGACCTTGGATGACCTTGACCTTGGGTCAAGGTCACATGTATTTTGGTAGGAAAAATGTGTAAAGCATTTCTTTGAGTATGATGTCATTGGTAGGTTTAGTTGTTTGACCTTGACCTTGAAGGTCACCTGAAGGTCAAGGTCATATAAAGGTCAAGGTCAAGCATGTGAGTCGTATGGGCTTTGCCCTTCTTGTTCTTGAGACATAATGCCCAATATAACTGTTCTCCATCTCTTGTTGCCGTTCCTATACTGACCTAGCTGTCAATCATTCCCCAGCTGTTTCCCGCCCTAGCCTCATTGTTCTAAATTTAACATTCATGTGACAACCTTGGAGAAGTGTTCCTGAATATTCTACCATGATCATCAAATTTAGAACACAGACCTGGAGCAGGTAAAGGGGAGAGCCAGCTCACACCTTCACTACACAGCAAGGGGCATTATGGGGAAGGCGACTATGCAACAGGACATTATTTGTTCATGCATACCACAGCATGCTCACCATGCTTGCTACAGATTTCTGGATAGACACAGGTTGACTATTGTGCATGTTGCAGGTGGAGGAGGAGGAGTACCTGATTGCTGAGCTAAAGAAGATTGAGATGAGAAAGAAAGAGAGAGAGAAGAAGACACAGGATCTACAGAAGTTGATCACTGCAGCCGACAACAACATCGACAGTCGCCGGGCTGAGCGTAAGACAACCAAGAAGAAATTCAACTTGCACAAGTTCAAGGAGGGAACCGTGAGTTTTTATGTTCAATTATTTGCAGAGGTTTCTCATGTGGAAGCATAAGATTTTAAAGGAAAGATCAATAGTGTATTGGTGTGATTACTGCAGTTGTGTAAGAAAAAGAAACCCGAGAAATATAATGTCAAGGTAGGCATGTGTCACACTGGTCACCAGCAGTGCAGTCATTTGATAACATGGAGTGTATGAGACATCAGATCAAGTGAAGGGGATGTTGAAACTGGTCATCATCAATCATTTGATAACATGGAGCATAAAAGATGCATCAAACCAAGTGAATTATGTTTTAGAACTAGCCACCATCAGTCGTTAGATAAACTAACGATAAAAGATATAAGTTCAGTTGAAGATTGTTTTGGAATTTGATATCATTGTGGGAGCACCTTTTCTCTCTCCAAAAGTTTCTCAACATCTTGCACTGCTTCTGTTTGTTTATCATATTGTTTTCACCAATGCACATATTTGGAAACTTAGAGGTTATTTGTAGTAAGCTAAGTTCAATAATAAGAATAATTGCACATTTTCTGAACTTTACCATGTTAAGGACCTCACATACTTCTTTTCTGTAAATGCAGTCATTATAGCTTGATGGCATTGACTATAAACATTTAATGTTTTTTTAGTAAGAACCACTCAATGCCCACCCAGGTAGACAGAAGAATTGTGACATAATGCACAAACTGCCACTAGAAATTCTTCTTCTTCAGTAGGTACTATGAAAGTTTTCTCTTGTGCCATCCTGCCGTGCGTTCAAGAGGCCTACCGGTATCGACCGGTTGATACAGTTTGACTCTTGAACGACTTGGTACGGCTACTGGTATCGACCGGTAGATACCGCGCCGGAACGCTGTTGCGCCTGTATAACAAAATGGCTGCCTTCGGGGAAAGGAAGAAAGTTGCCATCACAAATATGCGCTGTGGCACGCATTTCGACCTGTGATTATTACCCAGCCTATGCGAGACGTTACAAGAAGTTAGGCTGATATTGTACTTTTCTTTTTGTTAAGAATAACTGCTCGGAAATAATTACCGAGCAAGATGTGAGCAAACATTTCCACAACACATGGCAAAACAATTTCAAGGGAAGCAACTCTTATATCTTACATTAGCCCTTTGTTGTGTAACCTCTCTTGAACTTGAAGTGAGCATCGAAATATTCTTGCTTACACCAAGTCAGCACTGTCGTTTTGACATAAATTTCGATTCAAGCGATGCCGAGCCTTCATGCACAAATACAGCTTAACGTATTTCATCAGCTGGTTTACTCATTTGGTTGAGTAGCGCAATCCGCAACAATGAGAAGGCATCGCGGAAGCCATCTTGGCTACCGTTCGGTCATAACGAGTCGCTCAAGAGTCCACATTGGTGGCTCGGCTACCGGTCGGCTACCAGTAGGTCGTCTTGAACGCAGGGCAAGTTTCTTGTGACTAGATGCTAATATGCCAGGAAAGATTTTTCCTTCTCATTGGACACAGTGAAAGTTTTCTCTGGCTAGATGCTAATACTATAAGAAAAAAAGCATTCTTCCTAAAAACTCAGATGATAGTTTTCTCATGTCATCCAAGGTTGTTTTTTTGTGACAAGATGCAAGTTACTGGGAAAGTTTTATCTGATACATTCCAAGCTTCTTGTGTTCATACTGCCAGGAAATATTCTTCTTCCTGTGTGGTCAGTGAAAGTTTTCAGTAGGGAAGTTTTCGTGACTTTTCAGAGCAATCCAGAACCAGGAGGCATCAAGTTCCCCGACTTCAAACAGTCAGGAGTCTCACTCCGCAACCAGAGGGTGAGTGCTGCCTTTGTGACTCTTCCATCAGCAGAGCTTGTCTGTCAGGTCTGTTTGCATGGGAGTCTTGCATGCATAGGCTCTGTCAACTTCCATGCATTCATGGGAAGCTAACGCCAGGACTGAATGCTGTTGTGGTAGATTTGGTGTGCAAGGGACAAGCTGTTGGCTGATGACAGTAATTTTTTATTTTTTAAAATGTTTCTTCTACACTGTCTCTTAGTGTGCTGAGCACTCACGTTGCATGATTTGGACCAGTCATGGGGGTCGATGTTGTGTGTCAACAGGGCATTGGTGTATTAACTGTTCTGAGGTCTATGCATTTCTTCATGTCAAACCAGTACAGAGAGTTTTGTGTCGAGTCGCAGCAGTAGTGATGTGTTGTGTTGTGTCATGTTGCGTTGCTGTAATACTTCTATCTCATGTGGAAAAAACCCACAGCTGGTGACTGCAAGAGGGGTGTTCTGACTCGGGAGATAAGCTTGGCCTGTCTGTCAAACATTGCTCGCCACATGATGGCTGTCAGTGTGACAACTGAGGTTGAAAAAAACTTTAATGTCCCACACTGCTGTGCTTTACCCTTGCTGCCATTCCCAGGCCTCCTCTTGCTGCCTGTGTAAGTGTAGTCTAGCTCTAGAGCTTCCTGCTTGAACTCATTGTTCTAAATTTAGCTACCCAGCTACAAACAATAGGAATCTATGCTTGAGATTATCACACACACGATTACTATACAGGGGTGTTCAAACCCACTTGTCGCCCATAGCAAGTAAGAATTGTGTAGGGCAACTTAAACTGCAGAGTTGCTCTCGCCCAGTGGGCGAGTAAAATAAAGCGTAAGCACTTTGATGCTGTTTTCAATTGTCCATTACTTGTTAACAACTAGTAAGCCCGAATGCTTTTGAACACCATTGCTATATTTACAATATCTTCCAAGATGAAAATGTACATGTAGTAATTGGGGTTTAGAAGCCAGGTTTGGGTGGTATTGGAATGGCAACAACTGAACAAGGAGTGGAATGGGCAGCAAGGGTTGGTATGGGAATGACAGCAAGGGGCAGTGTGGGAGTGGCAGTAAGGGAAAGGCAGCAAGGGGTGGTATGGGAATGGGCAGCAAGGGGCAGTGTGGGAGTGGCAGCAAGGGGCAGTGTGGGAGTGGCAGCAAGGGGTAGTGTGGGAGTGGCAGCAAGGGGTGGTAGCAAGGGGCGGTAACGGAAAGGCAGCAAGGGGCAGTAACGGAAAGGCAGCAAGGGGTGGTATGGGAGTGGTAGCAAGGGGCGGTAAGGAGTGGCAGCAAGGGGTGGAATGGGAATAACAGCTAGGTGCAGTGTGGGATGGCAGCAAGGGGCATAAAGGGAAAGGCAGCAAGGGGTGGTATGGGAATGGCAGCAAGGGATGATATGGGAATGGCAGCAAGGGGTGGTGTGGGAATGGCAGCAAGGGACAGTAAGGAAAAGGCAGCAAGGGGCATAAAGAGAAAGGCAGCAAGGGGTGGTATGGGAATGGCAGCAAGGGATGATATGGGATTATGCAGCAAGGGGTGGTATGGTAATGGCAGCTATGGGTGGTATAATAATGACAACTAGGGGTGGTATGGGAATGACAGCTAGGGGTGGTATAATAATGACAACTAGGGGTGGTATGGGAATGGCAGCTATGGGTGGTATGATAATGACAACTAGGGGTGGTATGGGAATGGCAGCTATGGGCGAAATAATAATGACAACTAGGGGTGGTATGGGAATGGCAGCTATGGGTGGTATAATAATGACAACTAGGGGTGGTATGGGAATGGCAGCTAGGGGTGGTATGGGAATGGCAGCTAGGGGTGGTATAATAATGACAACTAGGGGTGGTATGGGAATGGCAGCTAGGGGTGGTATGGGAATGGCAGCTAGGGGTGGTATAATAATGACAACTAGGGGTGGTATGGGAATGGCAGCTATGGGCGGTATAATAATGACAACTAGGGGTGGTATGGGAATGACAGCTATGGGTGGTATAATAATGACAACTAGGGGTGGTATGGGAATGGCAGCTAGGGGTGGTATAATAATGGCAGCTAGGAGTGGTATAATAATGACAACTAGGGGTGGTATGGGAATGGTAGCTAGGGGTGGTATGGGAATGTCAGCTAGGGGTGGTATAGTAATGACAACTAGGGGTGGTATGGGAATGGTAGCTAGGGGTGGTGTGAGAATGGCAGCTAGGGGTGGTATGGGAATGGCAGCTAGGGGTGGTATAATAATGACAACTAGGGGTGGTAGGGGAATGGCAGCTATGGGTGGTATAGTAATGACAACTAGGGGTGGTATGGGAATGGTAGCTAGGGGTGGTATAGTAATGACAACTAGGGGTGGTTTGGGAATGGTAGCTAGGGGTGGTGTGGGAATGGCAGCTAGGGGTGATATAGTAATGACAACTAGGGGTGGTATGGGAATGGTAGCTAGGGGTGGTATAGTAATGACAACTAGGTGTGCTATGGGAATGGTAGCTAGGGGTGGTGTGGGAATGGCAGCTAGGGGTGGTATGGGAATGGCAGCTAGGGGTGGTGTGGGAATGGCAGCTAGGGGTGGTATGGGAATGGCAGCTAGGGGTGGTATGGGAATGGCAGCTAGGGGTGGTATGGGAATGGCAGCTAGGGGTGATATGGAAATGGCAGCTAGGGGTGGTATAGTAATGACAACTAGGGGTGGTATGGGAATGGCAGCTAGGGGTGGTATAGTAATGACAACTAGGGGTGGTATGGGAATGGTAGCTAGGGGTGGTGTGGGAATGGTAGCTAGGGGTGGTATGGGAATGGCAGCTAGAGGTGGTATAATAATGACAACTAGAGGTGGTATGGGAATGGTAGCTAGGGGTGGTGTGGGAATGGCAGCTAGGGGTGGTATGGGAATGGCAGCTAGGGGTGGTATAATAATGGCAGCTAGGGGTGGTATGGAAATGGCAGCTAGGGGTGGTATGGAAATGGCAGCTAGGGGTGGTATGGAAATGGCAGCTAGGGGTGGTATGGAAATGGCAACTAGGGCTGGTATGGGAATGGCAGCTAGGGGTGGTATGGGAATGGCAGCTAGGGGTGGTATCTTGACAGTTTATAATTGCACAGCCATGTGCAGCCAGGCTGCGTGCCTCCCAGGGAGTAGAAGTGTGCTGCAGTGACAAGAAGTGGCGCTCAGCAACCAGGGGATGCAAAGGTGCGGTTTGCACACCTTTCAGTGGGTGCAAAGTCTCAACATTAAAGGCTAGCACCTTTGCCTTTAATTGCATCAATTGCATCTGGGTGACCGCACCTTTGCTTTGCAGATGAAGCTGCCTGCCTCTATCGGCCAGAAGAAGCTGAAGGCCATAGAGCAGGTGCTTGAGGAACTGGGCATAGGTAACTATATCGATCGACTCTCCGGTGAGTGCGCCTTTGAAATTCTCATGGAATGCCTGTAAAAGCCTATTGTGGGGGATTTGTTTCTCTCATAAAAGGTTTTTATGGGATGCAGTCCATTCAATTTTACCTGATACTTTAATGGTTGATTTGAAGATTTCCTAACACTTTTCTGTAATTAGCATCGGGGGATTTGATGTTGGAACTTTATTTCAAGTCATGGGTTCTTTTGGTGTTCATGCTTTTTTTCATCGTCATTTTTAACTCACATGAAAGTTATTTGTAGTGCTGCACAGCTCTTGATGGGACAGGTGTGGACATGGCAGACAATATTTCAAAATTTTGATGCAAGATGAAATCTCCAAATTTGGCTTTTCATCAGAAAATGACAATTTATTTTATGTTAGTATTTGATGATCTCTGCTCACTAATGTTACTTTGAACTGCTGTGACTACCGTGCTTGACTTCTGGAAATTGGAAACCAAATTCTCAGAGGCAGCACCTTTTTCCCTTGAGGTTTTTGCTGTGGAGTCAGAAACCATGTTAATTATTTGTGATGAGACAAATACGGAGTTGATTACCTCAACCCTTTCCTTATTGCCTGACATGCATACATACACCCAATCTAGGTAGACAGCTTGAACTTGTCATTGTTTCTCAGAAACTATTTGGCCTTGGAATCTGAAACTTTGCATGATGAAATTGTGATGACTTCTACTTGCTTATGATAAAACCTCACAGTCATCTTGACAACTGGGCTAGAGATTGGACGTCTGGGCCTAAATTGCAACTTTGGCACTGTCTCCAAGACTACTGAGGCCAGGAGTGAATCCGTGTGGTGACCTGTACACATGGACCTTGCTTTGGCATCCTTGACCTCACCATAGAACAGTGGTATGACTCCTCGTGAAAAAACCCCCAACTGAAGTAGAGGAGGGCTCACATAAACTGATAAAGCTGACGAATCTTTCATGTGAGTTCACAGAGCATTTACTCTTCTAGTGTTATTGTTGTTTGTTGTTTGAGTTTTTTTGTTTTTGTTTTTCTTCTTCCCCCCCCCCCCCCCAATAGTTTTAATTTTTGTTCAATGCTTAACCACCAACTAATAGGATTTTTCATCTGTCCTTTTTCCTCATTTTTTAAAATACATAATTTTTAAGTTGTTCTTCATCAGCTTACAGTGTCATTGTATAACATTCCTTTTACTTGGAGTGCTTTATCTGGTCATTTCTTCTGTGCACTCTGCTCTCTTGCAATGTCACTATTGGTCCTGCATTTAGCTTAAATCGTCTTTTTTGCCATCTCCTTCTCTCTCCCTCATTTTCCCATCCTTTGTCTCAGCAAGCTTCTTTTATAGTTAGTTCATTTCCTGATGCTAATTAATCAAAATCTCTTGATGATACATTCTAGTGTCCGCAGACACTTGAATTTTCATAGTTCAAATGGAAAGTCCGACATTCCAGATCTAGTTTTTGGTACTAGACCCTGGAATTTCGAATGGCGCATTCCACAGGAACACTTGCAGTGTGCTTGCACACCTGCTACACTGATATGTGTGCGTCTGTAGTCAGTCTCTAAGTACTGATCTGTATTTCACTGTGTTAAGTGTAACCTTTCCTGAAAAGGTTCAGTTTGAAAATGTTTAGGTAGAAAGAATACCTTGAGAAGTTGCTCAATCTTTTTCTCCTGAATAAGATCTGAGACCCTTTACATAGAATCACCTGCAGCCTGTGCTGCACCAACTGTCATGGATTTTCTACTCCATTATTTCTCATGCTAAATCTCCAAGTCTTTCATATTGCGAGATCAATGCTTGAGCTTTAATATGTAATTTCCATGCCAATCATCTCCAACCCCTAGCTGCCGTTCCCATTCCGATCTACAGTAGCTGTAAGCTAAGCCAAAGCAGCTGCTTCTCACTTTACCATCTGTCTCAGACTCATAGCTTGCAATCTAGGGGTCAAGCAACAATGTTGGGGCAGAGCTGTCTGCTGTTCCACACTTGGCCACTAAATTCAGAACAAAGAGCTAAGATAGTAGGAACACTGCGGAGCTAGCCCTCACCTTTGCTGAGTGGCAGGAGTGTATGGGAATGATAGGAAGAGCAGGGGAGGTATGGGAGTTTAGTGTTCTGGGAAACTGCACATTAATATCTGTCATGTTACATTTGTGAGATGTTTGGCAACCAGTAGCAGGCAATGTGGCCCGGCATCCATCTGACTGGTCCATTAGGATTTGATCAAGTCTGATGTATCTCCTGCTATGAAATGAATTCCAACGTGTCTGTCAGACTGTCTGAGCATGAGTGTAGGTCAAGCGAGCATCAGCATTCCTGCCTGACGTGGGTTACACGGTGGAGAACTTCATATCCACAGATCATGCCCCTCCACCAACCGAGGAGACTGTCACGCATTTCAACGACTTGCGCCAGGACATTGTCCTTCTGTATGAGCTGAAGATGGCCCTTGCCAACTCTGAGTATGAGTTGCAAACTCTCAGGCACCGCGTCCGTCCCAACCAAGCTGGCACAAAGGTGAGTGAGCCATGGAATGTTCCATTGTCATACCCCACACAAGTTGTGCATCTCTGAATGCTAAAATCAGTCAACTTAATTTCTGGAGAGATTAGAATGGTGTGTGCATGAACTGTGTGGTGCTTGCGTAAACTCCCATTTGGTTCTATCCGATTTGCAGAAAGGTTGATCTAAACAAATGTAGCTTTCAATTTTCAGGTCTGTGGAGATCTCGCATTCTCTGTGCTGCACCTCTGACAATGATGTTGAAGAAATTTAAACTAATTTCTATGTTTTCCTGACATACTTACCAGTAGACAAACCAGTGATATACGACCTTCTGACCTCGAAAAAGGAAATTGCAAATTTCATACCCACACGTGCCTGCCTGCAACGGCCAATCTGATTGGTCGAGACATGGCGCTAGGGACGCCGCGAGCAAAGGGAGGCAACTCCCAGTGCGCCGCGTCACCACTCGCCAGTATAAATAGTGCAGACAGAGCACGTTCCATCTCTTTGACAAAAGCTGAGACCCAGCAAATGCACAAACGGGGAGGTGGGTGGGACTGTAATTTGTCTACTGGTAAGTATGTCAGGAAAACATAGAAATTAGTTTAAATTTCTTCAAGTTTTCCCTCCAACTTACCAGTAGACAAACCAGTGATATGATTGCCCAACACTGGGCGGCGGGTTGTGCATAATACTAAACCAAAAATAAACCACTCACCATCAAACACGAAGAGCTGAACCCGCAACAACCAACCTGCTGAAGCCAAAGTGTCGCTGACACGACGAACTTGAACATCACGCAGATAATGGCGTGTGAACACAGTCACTGCGCCAAAAAGCTGCCCTCATATGGTGAGCCAAAGAGACATTCTTGGCAAACGCGACAGAGGTAGCAACCTTGCGGAGTTCATGAGTCCGAGAGGCACCAGCAGTAGGATCAAGCCACGCATTCTGTACGCATCCGTGAACAAATGCGTATCAAGCAGGAAAGGGATGTCCAGACACCTCGGCGTGACTACGTGAAAAGGCAGAAACAGCCTCCGCGTCCGAAGACGACGGGACTGAGTTCAAGCCAGGAAACAGATGAGTGCATGCATCAGACAAAACACCGGGAGAGAAAGACTGGAAAACACAAGATTCCAGTGATACGATGTGAAAACTAAAAGTGAAACAGGAAGCCAAGTGAACCTGCGTTCCAAAGAAGCCAAGCAGAAAAGTTTCACATGTGAACCCTCGGATGGCCAATCCCGAACGAGGTTGCACGAGAGTGCCCGCAGAGAGATGGAGAACGCTCCAGGCGACCCTGCCAACACCTTCGGAAGAAGGCGCGTGGGAGGGAAAGCGTAGACTTTCATGCCCGCTCACAACCTAGCAAAGGCATCCCGACCGAGAGCCTTTGGATCGTGCATAGGCGAGAAGAACCGGCAACGCGTGTTGAAGCAGTTGGCAAACAGATCCACCATCGGTTGCCCAAGCGAAACCACACTCCCTCGAGCTCCTGATGCACTACAGCCCACTCTGTAGGCAGAAAAGACCCCTCCGCCTCAGATGATCCGCCAGCACATCCACTTACCGGGAATGGCTAGCAAGCTGTCTCTGACGGGGCCGTTTTGCGACCCATGCCAAAGGCAACAGGGTAGCTATCAACTCCATCTTGCCAAGCACAGAGAAGAGGATGAAAGAGAGCGCACTCCACACCACGAAAGGGAGAGAGTAGCTCTGACAACGCTCGCAACATGTCCGCGAACGGACGAAAAGGGGAGAAGATAGAGTCGAACTGCATGCCGAGGTACTGGAAAGAAGACGACGGCAGGAAGTCAGACTTCTTCAACGAAAAGTTGAAAACCAAGACCCTGTGCAGTGGGACAACCGTTCCCGTGTCCTGAGCACAACGCCGAGACGAGCGATGTAAACCCAACCAAACATCCAGGTACCCCTGCCAACGAACTCCCCTGCCTCTCACCAACATAGCCAACTGCTGGCGACCTTGGTGAAAATGGAAGAGTTGACGATGCGTCCGCAGCAGATCCAACGCCGATGTCCCCAGTCCCCCCATGACGCCGAGACAGGTCGGACACACAACCACAAAGCAAATGCGCTGACCAGCAAAGCAACAAACACTAAGCCAGTCGACGCAAGCCTGATAAACAACGACACGCCATCTCAACAGTTTTAGAACAGCGGGGCGAGCACTCAATTTACCAGGCGAACAAACACGAAGCCGACCTACGCATGAACGGCGAGGCAGAAAGACGAGTAGGAGCACGCGTTCGTAATAAACGCATACTCCCCCCCCCCCCCCGCCCCCGACCTTGCTGCCCCAGCAGTGTCGACTCCATTGTCTCGCTCACGACCCACGTGGGGAATATCCGCCATGACAGGCGCCCGGTGTTTTTGTAGAGAAAACCCCGACGCCGAAAGAGCGAACACCCACCACTACACAAAACGAACGCGACGGCAAGCAAAGTAGCGAACACGCGAGCAAGCCGACCTAGCCTGATAAAGCCAACTCAACAGAACAGCGGGGCGAGCGCTCAAATTTACCAGGCGAACAATTCAAACGTAACACAACAAGCGCCAATAGACGCCAACAGCGGCACGCCGCAGTACTTCCCTCCAGCTCCAGCGAAGGAACGGCAACTCCTTAAATCACACAAGTGACCCGAGGTAATCCCTAGCACATGACTCCTGTGCCAGCGAAAAAAGTCAAAGAGATGGAACGTGCTCTGTCTGCACTATTTATACTGGCGAGTGGTGACGCGGCGCACTGGGAGTTGCCTCCCTTTGCTCGCGGCGTCCCTAGCGCCATGTCTCGACCAATCAGATTGGCCGTTGCAGGCAGGCACGTGTGGGTATGAAATTTGCAATTTCCTTTTTCGAGGTCAGATGGTCGTATATCACTGGTTTGTCTACTGGTAAGTTGGAGGGAAAACGTAGAGATATGAACTGATGAAAAAGAGAAAGACATTTTTCCAGTTGTGCCATGGATGAGGGCACATGGCATGTACGCCAGATTTCTGCCGAGGCAAAAAATGGTGTGGTTACAGACAGCTGACCAACCAAATTTTTTTTCGTGCAAAAGAGAGAATTCAAAAGTAAACAACAAACTGCATGCTGTTCCATCTTCCCTGTTAGCAGATTTTAAGTTTTAAAAAGCATTTTCAGCAAAAGACAAAGTTTGATTTATAATCAGATGAATCACCATATACATGATATTTCTTAAAATGCACCAATACACACACACACACACACACACACACTAATCATGTGTGCATCTTGATCTGGCCTCCTTAAAAAACAAAACAAAAATTTTATTCAGCCATCTACCAACTCCCCATCCCCACCCCCCACCCCCAGTATTTTTCCATAACCACGACCTTTTTTGCCCCCCTTGCTGTTTCTGCATTCAGTACCTCCTCCTACTCCTCTTCCTCCTCCTCTCCTCCTCCTCCTCCTCCCCCTCCTCCTCCTCCCCCTCCTCCTCCTCCTCCTCCTCCTCCTCCTCCTCCTCCTCCTCCTCCACCTCCACTTCCTCCTCCTCCTCCTCCTCCTCCTCCTCCTCCTCCTCCTCCTCCTCCTCCTCCTCCTCCTCCTCCTCCTCCTCCTCTTCCCCCTCCTCCTCCACCTCCTCCTCCCCCTCCTCCACCTCCTCCTCCTCCTCCTTCTCCTCCTCCTCCTTCTTCTTCTCCTCCTCCTCCTCCTCCTCCTCCTCCTCCTCCTCCTCCTCCTCCTCCTCCTCCTCCTCCTCCTCCTCCTCCTCCTCCCCCCCCCTCCTCCTCCTCCCCTCCTCCTCCTCCCCTCCTCCTCCTCCTCCTCCTCCTCCTCCTCCTCCTCCTCCTCCTCCTCCTCCTCACCACTAAGCTTTTCCCACTGGGAGATGCACTGTGTATTCTCTGCAACATAATTGAAAATAATATTTTTGAGAACAATTTTTTACTCGGATGGCTTGATGTTCCAGGGCTCATTCAGCCAGCTGCTTGAATCTCTGATGGCAGATGACAGTGACCTTGTAGACAGATGGAAGAAATGGGCAGACAGCACCCCATTATGGCTGTTGTGCCTCTCTCCACCCCTTGCTGGCATTCTCATGCTGTCCTAGCTGTGTGCCAAAACTCAGCTGCTACCTTTCCCATTTCTCTTTTCAAAGTCATTGTTCTGAATTTAACACTCGTGTGACAACCTTGGGAAAATGAGACCTACCCTGACCTTCCCCACATGGCCACTAAATTTAGAAGAAAGGGTTTGAGTGGGAAAACTGGAGAGCTCATACACACTTTTGATGGGCAGCGAGGGGCATCATGGGAAAGGTGGCTAGGGTGGTGTATAGCAGGCCTGCCTACCCGTACGGAAATTCCGTATTTTGTCCGGAAATTTAAAAAAATCGGCGAGCGTTCCGGAAAATACGGGAGTTTATTTTGCGTTCCGGAAATATCAAAATAAAAACTATAATAAAATAATTTCCAAAATCGTTGGCCTGTGGCTGTGCGCGAATCGTTTTCCGAAGCAGTTTACCGATGATTGCCGAATGGGTTTGTTCTGTAATGCGCAGGCGCAGCGCGTGAAAATATTTCCGAAAATTGCCGAGTGACGTCATTTTCGTACAGTGCGCAAGCGCAACGCACGAAGTGTTTTTCCGGAGAGTGCCGGTATGTGCAGTGTTCATGTGCAACAATGGCGTCAAAACGAAAGCCAAGCGATTGTGTTTCTGAATTATCGAAGAAACAGCGGAGGTCGCAGGTCTACATTCCAGCGTACACGGAGAAGTATCCATTTATAGTCCGCGGCACCACTGACTCCACTGTCAAATGTACGACTTGTGATAACCAGTTCAGCATCTCCAGTGGTGGCGCCAACGATATCGAAAGGCATGTTGAAGGCCCAAAGCATGTGAAGAAAAATGAGGAGAAGAAGGTCGCAGCAGCGCAAAAACCTATCAGTGAATATTTTACACCGCCTCCTTCGAAAGTGTCCCAAATCGACATCGACGTAATTCGAGCTGAGGCGATGATGGTAGACTTGACAGTAGAACTGAACCTCCCAATGGCGGCATTGGACAAA
This sequence comes from Theodoxus fluviatilis, assembly GCA_034096865.1. Lineage (NCBI taxonomy): Eukaryota > Metazoa > Mollusca > Gastropoda > Cycloneritida > Neritidae > Theodoxus > Theodoxus fluviatilis. The sequence goes on along the minus strand of JAWQFJ010001075.1, from coordinate 154,002 downwards.
CTGAGTGTAGGTGTAGGGGAAGACCTCCTCTTCCCACACCTCCCCATGGTTATGCTTGCCATAATGACAATCCCTCACTCATCAGCTCACTGTGAGCGCATTTTCTCAGTCGTGAGAAAGAACAAAACACACTTCAGAGGCAGCATGGAATCCGACACCTTGGAGGCCTTGGTGGTAGCCAAGTCCAGGCCTGGACAAGCCTTGACAGAAACTACAGTGTCAAAGACCTGAAAGGCCTGAAAAGTGCCTACTACCAGTCTTTGTCACAGTAAACAAGCTGCAGAACTATTGTATATAGTGTACATAAAATCAGGTATGTTTTGTTTTATCTTTTGGTCCCTGGTTAATGATTAAAGTTGCTTTGTTTTCTTGCACTGTCGCACGGTTTAATACTGAAATCGGAACTGAAATACGGAAATTGGAACTTGGTAATACTGAAATCGAAAAAGGAGGGTAGGCAGCCCTGGTATAGGGTTAAGGGACATTAAGCATTGAGCAGGTGCTGATGTGGAGTTTCAATGAGGGTTGACCCATCTGCAATGTGCTTCACTGCTCTCATGGTTGTCTTGCTTCATTCTCTCCCTGATGGCCCCTGCGGGTTCGGGGTAAGAATTGACCTGCCGCGTCTCCCTACGCGATTTGTAAAAGGCGAATAACTAGGGACACAATGACTTGACTGTTTTTACTCTTACTTTAACAGGTTATCGCAGAGAATGGCCTTACATAGCCTTCAAAGGCTGATAGGCCGTAAAACTCCATCCATCTCACCCTGATGGAGAGAAACAGTGCAAGTTAAACACCTTGCTCAATTAGATAGCACATACCTGTGCCAAGGAAGCCAAAATTTATCTTCCATGGCTTGTATAATTAATAAAGGCAGCATGTTCTGCTAGTCAGGCCTGACTCTACAAAGTTTAGTTCATTTTATTGGCTAAAAGCAATATCTGAGTGTGAACGCAATGCCTGTGTCAACAATAGTTTGACGTTGTCAACTTGGTGATTCACAATAAAATCTCTCTTTATTATGCTTCCAATTCCCAAACTACATAACAGATAACATTCTCTTTTTGGTTGTAATTCCCAAATGAGAGATCAGAAAACCTCCTAAATTAATGGATTGGTCCTTGGATGAAACCCTGATCTTGCACCAAATGTCATCTGAATCGGTTGTGAAATTTTTTAATTGTTTTGATGGATAACTAATTAACAAACTGAGGATAAAAATAATATCCTTGGCAGAGGTAGATATGCTACATTAGGAACCATGCAGTGGTGAACACTGCACTAGCTACTGCAATGTGAATGCTGGGTGAGTGTCTTTACCACTGGCCTGGAGCCTGCACTGATGGAAGTCCTGTGTCCTTGTGTTTCCTGCACTGATGGAAGTCTTGAGTCCTGTGTCCTTGTGTTTCCTGCACTGATGGAAGTCCTGTGTTCTTGTGTTTCCTGCACTGATGGAAGTCTTGAGTCCTGTGTCCTTGTGTTTCCTGCACTGATGGAAGTCCTGTGTCCTGTGTCCTTGTGTTTCCTGCACTGATGGAAGTCCTGTGTCCTTGTGTTTCCTGCACTGATGGAAGTCTTGAGTCCTGTGTCCTTGTGTTTCCTGCACTGATGGAAGTCTGAGTCATTTGTCCTTGTGTTTCCTGCACTAATGGAAGTCTGAGTTATGTGTCCTTGTATTTCCTGCACTGATGGAAGTCTGAGTTATGTGTCCTTGTGTTGCCTGCACTGATTGAAGTCCTGTGTTCTTGTGTTTCCTGCACTGATGGAAGTCTGAGTCATTTGTCCTTGTGTTTCCTGCACTGATGGAAGTCTGAGTTATGTGTCCTTGTGTTTCCTGCACTGATGGAAGTCTGAGTTATGTGTCCTTGTGTTGCCTGCACTGATGGAAGTCTGAGTTATGTGTCCTTGTGTTTCCTGCACTGATGGAAATCTGAGCTATGTGTCCTTGTGTTGCCTGCACTGATGGAAGTCTGAGTTATGTGTCCTTGTGTTTCCTGCACTGATGGAAGTCTTGAGTCCTGTGTCCTTGTGTTGCCTGCACTGATGGAAATCTTTGGAAGTCTGAGTTATGTGTCCTTGTGTTGCCTGCACTGATGGAAGTCTTGAGTCCTGTGTCCTTGTGTTTCCTGCACTGATGGAAGTCCTGTGTCCTTGTGTTTCCTGCACTGATGGAAGTCTGAGTTATGTGTCCTTGTGTTGCCTGCACTGATGGAAGTCTGAGTTATGTGTCCTTGTGTTGCCTGCACTGATGGAAGTCTGAGTTATGTGTCCTTGTGTTGCCTGCACTGATGGAAGTCTTGAGCCCTGTGTCCTTGTGTTTCCTGCACTGATGGAAGTCTGAGTTATGTGTCCTTGTGTTTCCTGCACTGATGGAAGTCTGAGTTATGTGTCCTTGTGTTGCCTGCACTGATGGAAGTCTTGAGTCCTGTGTCCTTGTGTTGCCTGCACTGATGGAAATCTGTGTCCTTGTGTTGCCTGCACTGATGGAAATCTGTGCCCTTGTGTTGCCTGCACTGATGGAAGTCTGAGTCATGTGCCCTTGTGTTGCCTGCACTGATGGAAGTCTGGGTCATGTGCCCTTGTGTTGCCTGCACTGATGGAAGTCTGAGCCCTGTGTCCTTGTGTTTCCTGCACTGATGGAAGTCTTGAGTCCTGTGTCCTTGTGTTGCCTGCACTGATGGAGTCATGTCGTCCTTGTGTTTCCTCACTGATGGAAGTCTAACGAGGTCTCCCTTGGTACTTGCATGCCCGAAGCTGCAGTCCATTTCCTTTCCTGCTACTGATGGAAGTCCTGTGCTTGTGTTTCCTGCACTGATGGAAGTCTGAGTCATTTGTCCTTGTGTTGCCTGCACTGATGGAAGTCTGAGTCATTTGTCCTTGTGTTGCCTGCACTGATGGAAGTCTGAGTCATTTGTCCTTGTGTTGCCTGCACTGATGGAAGTCTGAGTCATGTGTCCTTGTGTTGCCTGCACTGATGGAGCGGGTCTGAAGTACATTTTGTCCTTTGTGTTTCCGCCTCGCTAAGCTGCTGATCGGAAGCTTCCTTGATTGCGTTTTTTGTGTTTCCTGCACCTGATGTGTAAGTCTGAGTCATTTGTCACCTTGTGTGTCTTGCCTGCACTGATTGGAAGCCTGATGTCATTGGTCCCTTAGTTGTTTTCCGCGCCTCTGTGTCCTCACTGCACCCTCTCTTACTGATTGGACAGGCTCGAGTCATTGTGTCCTTGTGTTGCCTGCACTGATGGAAGTCTGAGTCATTTGTCCTTGTGTTTCCTGCACTGATGGAAGTCTGAGTCATGTGTCCTTGTGTTGCCTGCACTCATGGAAGTCTGAGTCATGTGCCCTTGTGTTGCCTGCACTGATGGAAGTCTGTGTCCTTGTGTTGCCTGCACTCATGGAAATCTGTGCCCTTGTGTTGCCTGCACTGATGGAAGTCTGAGTCATTTGTCCTTGTGTTGCCTGCAGATGCCAGAGAGCAGTCAAGGCACATCCAAGGATGGCGCTGGTGACAGCTCCCTGTCCTCTGTGACCTCCCCAGAAAACAGCCAGGACTCTATGGGACAGAGGCGACTCCTTGATAGTCTGGACTCATTGACGCCAGGAACTCCAGGGGTAAGTCTCCCTGTCAGATTGACTGGCGTAATTGTGTCTTGTCACAGGAATGTGTCTAGCCAGGCAGGCAGTCTGTCTCTTTTGTTTCTTTGACAGGCTTGAGTCATTGTAGAAGTCAGTCTTCAGAAAGATGTTGTCCAATTATGACAGGGCATCCGGCCAGTGTACCATCAATCTTTTTTCTTCTTCTTTACACACACACACACACACACACACACACACACACACACACACACCTTCTGCTTGTTCCCTCTTTCTCTCTCTCTCTCTCTCTCTCTCTCTCTCTCTCTCTCTCTCTCTCTCTCTCTCTCTCTCTCTCACTCTCTCTCTCTCACTCTCTCACACACACTCACACACACACACATCTTACACATAATTTGATTATGTAAGAAAATGCCAGATATTTTACACAGTCATGTACATAATGTAATCAATGATGGGTCGTCAGCCGAAATAAAGTCAATCAATCAAAATCTCTCTCTCTCTCTCT
>JAWQFJ010001075.1:113014-149875 GCA_034096865.1 Theodoxus fluviatilis | reverse complement strand
CCCTCCCTCCCTCCCTCCTCCCTCCCTCCCTCCCTCCCTCCCTCCCTAACTCCCTCCCTCTCCTCTCTCTCTCTCGCATCTCTCTCTCTCTCTCTCTCTCTCTCTCTCTCTCTCTCTCTCCCTCTCTCCCTCCCTCCCTTCCCTCCTCCTCCCTCCCTCCCTCCTTCTCCCTCCTCCCTCCCCTCTCCTCTCTCTCTCGTCTCTCATCTCCTCTCTCTCTCTCGTCTCTCTCTCTCCTCTCTCCCTCCCTCCCTCCCTCTCTCCCTCCTCCCTCCCTCCCTCCCTAACTCACTCCCTCCCTCTCTCTCTTCTCTCTCTCTCGTCTTCGATCTCTCTCGCTCTCTCTCTCTCTCTCTCTCTCCCCTCTCTCCCTCCCTCCCTCCCTCTCTCCCTCCCTCCTCCCTCCCTCCCTCCCTCCCTCCCTCCTCCCTCTCTCCCTCCCTACCCTCCCTCCCTCCCTCCCTCCCTCCCTCCCTCCCTCCCTCCCTCCCTCCCTCTCTCCCTCCCTCCCTCCCTCTCCTCCTTCCCTCCCTCCCTCCCTCCCCTCCCTCCCTCCCTCCCTCTCTCCCTCCCTCCCTCCCTCCCTCCCTCCCTCCCTCCCTCTCTCTCTCTCTCTCTCTCTCTCTCTCTCTCGCCTCCCTACCTCCCCTCCCCCCTCCCTCCCTCCCTCCCTCCCTCCAGTCCTCCCTCCCTCCAGTCCTCTCTCCCTCCCTCTCTCCCTCCATCCTCCCTCCCTCCCTCCCTCCTTAACTCACTCCCTCCCTCGCCTCAGCTCTCTCTCTCTCTCTCTCTCTCTCTCTTTCTCTGTGTGTGTGTGTGTGTGGAACCCATCTGTGATGGACTAGCCAGGAAGGTAGTCTCGTTAATCAGTCTTCAGACAGCTGTGTGTCATCTGACCCTGATCTACCCCTGATCTTTCAAGAACTCTTTATCCCAACAAATGTTAAACTCTGTAAATGCTCCTTGTCCTAGTTTATCTTGTTGACATTGCTTGAGCCATATTGACAACCTGTCAGGGACGGCCTGGACTGGGATCCCATCCTTGGCACAGTAACTCTCTTGTTGTGATTGACTGTAGCAAGCAACAATCAAATCCCCAAGCCTTAAGCCAGGACTGCCCTCTAAGCTTGGAGTTGTCAGTCCCTGTGTAGTCACTCCATAGAAACAGCATGTGTGGAATGTTACACTGTGTTAAATTGGAAGTATATGCAAAGTTTTTTTAAGTCAGAGAATACTTTCTTACTTCAAAGTAACAATAGCATGTTGAATGTACATGTGTACAGTAAACTGTTTAAATAATGTGCTATAACTATTTGAAAAGTATCAGTCATTGTTGATCATAATGTTTTAATACTGTCAGTTTGTGTGTTTGAATAAGATTTTACCCTAATCTTATGGTGTGGTGGGTTTGTTTTTTTTACCTTTCAGCAAAAGCGGAAGAAGACGCCCTTTGATCATACCAATCTCTTCAAAAGGATCAAGAAGTTGCAGAACTAGGACATGATGTCATAGCCAAACCTTCAAAATCTCAGTTCTGTTAGTCTTTCTGCAGACTTTTGATATAGTGGTTTTGGTCACCAGTGGTGATAAAATCTTTCACACCAATGATTCTGTAGTAACTGATGCTGCAATATGACTAAATGAATGAATGGACTATGAAAATGTCAGTCAAAAATGTATTTAGCAGTGGGGGGGGGGGGGGGGGGGGGGGGGGGGGGGGGGGGGGGGGGGGGGGGGGGAGAGGGGGGGGGGGGGGGGGGGGAGGGTTGTGGGGGGGGGGGGGGAGGGGTGGGGGGGGGGGGGGGGGGGGGGGGAAATATCTGGGTGGACAAATCATAGATGTGGGTTTGGCTAACTTAGGCTGGAACTTGTCTGCTTCGAATTAAATGAGCCATTAGGCCGCCGCACCCTGTGGGTTGGGGGTAAGAATTGACCCACATCGTCTCCCTTCATGATTTGAAAAAAGCAGATTACTGGGGAAATCTACATGACTTGCTCTTTTGTGATTCTAACTAGCTGTAATAAATTTTGGGTGTACAAAGGCTGAAAGTCTGTTAAATTCCATTCAGCCAGCCAGTTATAAGACCAATAATTTGTGCACTTGGTACTGTGCAGATATGCCCATGCATGCTTTGGGTAAAAATTTTAAGTAAAATTCCACAATCACATCTTTGACACCTGTCTTTCAATACTTAACTTTTAACTCATACTCCTTACCCCCACCCCACCCCCTCCACCACCACCTCCACCTCCACCACTATCTAAAGAAAAATAAAATTGATCCAGAAATCTTAAAACTTTTCAAGGTAGGCATGTGGGGTGACATCAGTGTCATTCTTGTTTACTTAATCTCTGCTGTATCGCTGGTCAAGCAGACTGAAATCTCAACACTGCCATGCTTCTCGTAGACCGCTGGACTTGTGATGATCTCCACCCAGCGGAGGCCCAGAGTCTCCATGACTTGCCAGATACATGCACAGCTACACAGAAACTTGCTGGCTTGCAACTTATTAGATCTACTAATCTCATGTCAAATTGTGGCCATCTCTGCAGGGCCTGAGAAATTGGTACACTGGATACTGATGTAAGACAGAGTGAGTGAAAATGAGTGTTAGGTGTGAAGAGTTGGCAGTCAGTGTTGTTACTCAAGCAAATCTGCCAATGCTGTATTTTCTGTTTGACCCAGCATGTAAGACATGACTGAAAGATGTTTTGTATTGTGTATCATTCTTTGTGTTTCTTCATAAGTATGATATGCCGTCAGCCTCCAGCACAAGGAGGTACTCTGTTTACATATTTATCATCATCATCATCATCATCATCATCATCATCATCATCATCATCATCATTGCATTCATCATTGGAGGCTTCATTTGCAATACTGCCCTGCAGATCACTTCCAGCTCTTCAGGCTGCCGAGATCAACACCTGTGGATGGTTCTCTTTTTCTTACTTCCATGCTGTCTGTACAATACAGAGGGTGACCACAACTGTGATTTAGCCCTCTGGAAAGATTGTTGGGTCAGACCCCACAAATAGGTGCTCCTCATTCTCCTCCCTGCTGAAAGGACTTATCTTTTTGACTCACATGTGAAGCAAAAGTGAGTCTATGTACTCACCCGTGTCGTCCGTCCGGGCGTCCGGGCGTCCGTGAAAAACTTTAACGTAGGATTTTTCTCGGAGACTATTAAGTCTATCAACACCCAATTTGGCATGATGGTGTATGATGACAAGGCCTCAAAAGACATACATGGTGACTTGACCTTGCTTCAAGGTCAAGGTCGCAGGGGCCATAAATGTTGTCTAAAAAACAGCCATTTTTCACATTTTCCCAATTTTCTGTGAAGTTTTTGAGATTGGATACCTGACCTATATATGGTGTATAGGGCAAAGTAATCCCTATCTTTTGATACCAGTTTGATTGACCTTGCTTCAAGGTCAAGGTCACAGGAGCTCTTTAAAGTTGGATTGTATACATATTTTGAAGTGACCTTGACCCTGAACTATGAAAGATAACTTTTCCAAACTTCATAACACTGTAGTACACATGTTATACTTTCATAATAGGTCACCTGTGTTATCCGTCCGGGCGTCCAGGCATCCGTCCGGGCGTCCGGGCAGACCGGGCGTCCGGGCGTCCTTTAATCCGTAAAAAACTTTAACGTTGGATTTTTCTCGGAGACTATTAAGTCTATCAACACCCAATTTGGCATGATAGTGTAGGATGACAAGGCGTACAAAAACATACACAGTGACTTGACCTTGCTTCAAGGTCAAGGTCACAGGAGCTCTTTAAAGTTGGATTGTATACATATTTTGAAGTGACCTTGACCCTGAACTATGGAAGATAACTCTTCCAAACTTCATAAAGTTGTAGTACACATGTTATACTTTCATCATGAGACACATTTGGTCACATATCATCAAGGTCAAGGTCACTTTGACCCTTATGAAATGTGACCAAAATGGGGTAGTGAACCACTAAAAGTGACCATATCTCATGGTAGAAGGTGCCAATAAGCACCATTGTGCTTCCTATGTCTAGAATTAACAGCTTTGTGTTGCGTGACCTTGGATGACCTTGACCTTGGGTCAAGGTCACATGTATTTTGGTAGGAAAAATGTGTAAAGCAGTTCTTAGTGTATGATATCATTGCTAGGTTTAGTTGTTTGACCTTGACCTTGAAGGACAAGGTCATGTAAAGGTCAAGGTCATGTAAAGGTCAAGGTCAAGCATGTGAGTCGTATGGGCTTTGCCCTTCTTGTTTAATATTGTCTTGGGGGAAAGATCATGCATTTAAGCATTTCACTGATGAAAGTCGGTCCTTGAGGTCTAGAGTTCAAATTAAACAAATCATAGATGAACTCCATCCATCCTCTGTGCTGAAAAAAGTTTTAGAACTAATATTTGTGTTGTATATCTTGCAGCGTTGTGTGTCAAGTCATGAAATGTGAACACAAAATGCTCATATTCCTTGAGGTGTGCTAGGAAACTCTGTGTGCTGTCAGTGAATGGTAAAATCACTGTATTATTTCTTTTATCTTATAAATAAATTCTTCTTATTATGTCTGCATTGTTCTTGTTGCTTTTTGACTTGCATCTCAGTGAATGTGTGAATTGACACAGATGTGTGACTTATACCCATGTAAATCATCTGAAAGTGCAAAAACATGTTTAAGCTGCATTGCATCTTTTAAGATGGGAATGGGTTTGTCTGTGTCATCAGCTTTTTCTTGGAACAGAATTCTGTTCAACTGTGTACATCTGGTCTTTCAAATTCCACAGTGGGTTATGTTCGTTGGGGTGGGGTTAGGGAAAACAAAGTCACTGCCATTGTGATTTGATAGAAATGTGCTAGAAAAGAAAGGTTGAAAATTCACCAGAAAAATATTTCTGAATGTTCTACAACCAGTTTCCAGCTGATGAGGGTGTCCAGCAACTACTGCCATATAGAGAACCCTTGTCCGTATTCGGCCTCTTCGTTCTTGGAGACATGCCCTTGATTTGGAGGTGTTTGCTTCCACCTTAGTGCCAGGCATGCTAAGGGACAGGAAATCAAGTGCCCCAGTCTACAGTTTCCTTGTGGCCTATGTTGGTGGGATCAGAGAGTGCATCCCCCCCCCCCCCTCTCTCTCTCTCTCTCTCTCTCTCTCTCTCTCTCTCTCTCTCTCTCTCCATCTCTCTCTCTCTCTCTCACACACCACTCTTCCATCCCACCCCCCATCCCCCACCACCCCTGCCTCCCCTTGGAGAAAAAAATTGCAAGAGGCATTAGGTGCTATGAATAGTTTATTCAGAAAGGAACATTTCAAAATTACGAGCTTCCACGTGTAACCTAGGGACAAGGAAAATTTTTTCAGAGCAACTGTCTTTAGTATGAGTTTTCTTTGAAGTGTGGCATCTGAGAGATGGATGAATGGTGTTTACGGCCTATCAGCCTTTGTAGGCTGTATAAGGCCATTAAGCACGAAAATCACTAGAACAGAATAGAGTAAACGCAAATCAAGTATCGGTGTCCCTGGTTATTTGCCTCTTACGAATCCTGTAGGGAGATGGCATCTGAGAGAATAAATAACATGATAGAATGTTCACTTGCAGATATACATGTATACATATGATTTTCAATGGAGCCGTGGCGTTACATCATGTATAAAGAGCAACTATCTTTAGTTTGAGTTTTCCTTGAAGTGTAGCATCTGAAAGAATAAATAACAGGATAGATAAAACTATGTATATGAAACCAGTTTCCCAGCCTAAATGTTTACTTGCGGATATACATGTATAAATGTACATATGATTTTCAGTGGAGAAGTGGTTTTATCCCTCCAGGTTTACTGGAGGTCCTCACAGCTTTGTGTGTGTGCGTCTGTCTGTCTGTCAGTCCCGACTTAACGGCTGATATCTCAAAAACTACTGGACGGATTTCCTTGATATTTTGCACACTTACTGGAAGTTAGGTCAGCTTGAATGTATCAAATTTTCAGAATCGAGGTTTGAAAAGAAAGTGACTTTTTGTACGTTTTGGTGCTGCAAAGAAGGCAAGGGACGGAACTCTGTCCCGACTCAAAGAAAGTTTTGGCATGTGTGACGTGATCATTTGACAGCGAATAACGTGACGTAATTTCGAGCAGATTGGACATTTTTGAAGGAGAAAGAAGGATTTTTTTATCCCTCCAGGTTTACTGAAGGTCCTCACAGCTTTATGGATTAGCTCACTCGGTAGGCGTCAAATATTTTTTTGTCGCTGGGACATGCCTGGTTGTAGGGGATGCGCGTACGGGTTCGAATCCGCACAGAAGCTTCTTTTTTTATGTGTGTATGGTATTCGAGAGAGAGAGAGAGCCAAACCACCCGTTGTTGTACACGTGAGAGGTTGCGAGTTCAAACCTTACCTTTTTTTTCCCCCTCTTTTCTCGAGAGGTTGCGGGTTCGAACCCCATCTTTTTGTTTTGGTTGTTGTTTTTTTAATGCCAAACCTTGGAGATTCAGCGCCAGCCGTTTTTATCTCATGTATATCCATCTTATGTACAAATAAGTTTATGTTTATTACTATTATTATGATGCTGGTGCTGCTTCAAAAAGAAAAGGGGAGAGGGGAACCTACTTATTTACAACTGTCAACAAGCTTGGTTAACTAATAAGAGAAGCACTATTTTTAGTGTGCACATAAATGGAAATACATATCTCTGACCAACATCATGAAATATATTTACAAAAACACCGCTGTTGGTAAAGTTGTACACTCGAACTAGTCTGCACATCAATAAATGAGTGTTATATGTGAAAATTTAAAACCACAACAGCCTTCAGCAGCAAGTGGAATATAGGTAAGTAGAACAACTTCTGTGGTCCCTGATCATAACCTACTCTGTAGTCAGAATTTTTACAGAGGTTTGCAAAGACATAATCTTTACAAACCTGTTTTAAATTCCAAGTCAGCATACAACAGATGTATGCTTGGAAAATCTACAGCTATGAATGGACTATTACTCTCTTACATCTCGGAAATATAATGTTTCTTTGTTGAAATGTTCACATCAATATATGTTTCTATCTAGAATCTCCATCAGGAGTTTCATTCCACAACGTCAGTCTGCAAATCTTGTGACACACGCTTCTCTATGAAGGTCAGCATACCTAGGAACGCTCATGTAACTTGAATACTCCAAGCGCCAGTAACTCCAGTCTGCAAGATCTCAGAATGGAAGAAGAGTCCCGGTGGTAATGCTTCCAGTACATGGAATTCTGTGATGATGCTGGAACACGAACGCACCGAAGACTTGGCTCTTTCACCAAGCATTGGTCAGGCACATGCAGCACCATAACATCTACTGCGGGCAGGTGGGGGATATATTGACTCCACAAACTGTGGCTCTGAAGGGGGATGAACTTGGAGCAAGCGAGCAGCAAGGAACAGTTCCGACACACACGCTGCTGCAGACTCCAAGATGCAGTCTTTTGCTGCAGTCGACATGGCTTCGACGCCAGGCACACACAAATGGTCATGGCAAAGTGGGGGACTTGGGGGGAAGGGGAGAATGGCACTGAGAGAACTGGGAACGCCAACAGGCAAGTGGTGGTGCCTGTCCAGGCACGCTGTCTATGGCCAGCCATAATGGCTCCATTGAGTCCGTCTGGGGGCCTTCATTGGTTTTCTTGTTGTCATGGTCTCTGTGACCGTGAGGCACAGTTTTCTATGTCACCGTGAAACTGGTCAAGGAAGTTTTTGTTGCTTTTCTTCGTTTGCTTTTCTTCGTTTGCTTTCTTAATCTGCTTCTGATGAGCAGCGTGGAGGTTTGTGTGATTTCTTATGGCTGTTGAGACTTGTAATTTGTCTTCATAAGCCCAACAAGAATTGCTTTTCCTGATAGACTTTAAGAATACCAAAGCTTCGGCATTTTCAAGATTAACAATATACAAATTTGCTGGGCTCAAAAACTGAATTCTTATCCGGTTATGCCGAAGACCTTTGGGCCTGTTCAGTTGCACTTCATCCGGTTTTCACATGTTTCTTATACATGAAAATCCATGGATCACAGACCCTACATTACTCTCTTCAAAATGATTTATGTTTTAGCAGCCGTCAAATTGGTCGGTTTCTTTACACAAGGTTGTATTAAGTCTAGTAGCCTGTGCAGATATTCGTGAATCAGCTCCAGTACTTCACAGAGGTTATGAGGAGTTTGTCGTATCATTTTTCTTGTTCTTTGTATTAGTCGGTCAGGGACCTGGTTGGGCCAACGATTTATCTGCCATCACTGGTCAGCAAGCAGCCTGGTTGCCAGGCAGGCAGTGGGGCAGACAGATGGAAGTTGGCCTTTACTTGGCGATGTTGCCCTCCTCATACAGCTTGTACACCAACTGCAAGGAACAAAGAAATGCAGAAGCCATTAGTTACTTTTCAGGCTGAATTGAACAATTATGCACAAGTTTATACTTCACGACAAGACTAGAATTAATCATGTGATAAAGCGATGTGTGTGTGTGTGTGTGTGTATGTGTTTGTGTGTGGGTGTTGGTATGTGTTTTTGTGTGTGTGTGTGTGTGTGTTTTAATCATATGCAAATCCTGGCCACAGGTGACTGGTGCTGTTGCCGAATGAAAGTAGGTGAGACTGCTGGCGATATTTCTGAAAGAAAGGGCCAAACTACAAATCCAATGCAGAAGACAAGGAAAGTGTCATCTGCTTCAGCCTGCCCCTTGATGGGCACCGCACAACAGCAACTACACGCACGCACTCTCTTTCAGTGGAGGAACACGTCTGGTGCACTCACACTCTTGAACTTGAGGCTGAGGTTCTCGATGAACTGCTCGGGGTTCTTGCCCTGAGGGATGAGCGTGTCCAGTGGACGTCCTGGCCGCTCCCTGGCGTACTGCTCTTCCAGACCTCTGGGTATGAAGTCCGTGTTGACCTCCACATTACGGTTGACTGGGATCTCTGACTGCAGTTCCTCCTCTCGACGCCCATCGCACAGTCTCACGAAGAGCGAGGAACCCTCCAGCAAATGAATCTGTGGAGAGCAAAGTAACCATGACAACCAGGGTCGACGTTGCTTTTCATTCTTAGATTACGAGAGACAATGATAAGGTCATCTATTGATCGATTGTGCACACAAGTACCAGAGTATGTATGTATGTATGTGTATGTATTAGCTTTTATAATGCGCTATTCTCACGCCGAGGCATGCTCAAAGCGCTCACAATTTGTCTTAAAACAAAAAGGTCTTAAGTTTTTTCCGGAAGCTGACCAGGTTCTCTGACCTCAATTCCTCTGGGGCTGCATTCCAGAATCTTGGACCAGTGTATGAGAAGGCTCTCTCTCCAAATCCCTTTAGGCGTGATTGAAACTCTCTCTCTCTCTCTCTCTCTCTCTCTCTCTCTCTCTCTCTCTCTCAAGTCTTTGCCTATGTTCAAAGACAAAATTCGCACTATTCTCAGGCATCATCCTATGACTTAGTTTTTACGCTTTCATCCGACGTCTAGACAGTGGAACGGCTAAGTGTGTATCCTATATTTTCCATTTTTCACATATGCTTACTTCAGGCCACCCCTGGCTGAACTATTGAAGGGGTTCCGGCTGATTGGGGGTGGGGGAGTAGGGGAGGGAGTGTACATCAAAAGGCTTTGGCCTACATGTATGTTATTTGTTTTTAACATTTGGATGTTTAGAAATTTATTTTTTATGTATATGACACGTCAAGTTCCATATTTGAATTTTGCTTCTCTGGTACACTATCTACCCATTTTATTATGCTTAAGAAATTATACATGTATAATTATCTCTCCCTCTCTCTCTCCTCTCTGTCTCTGTCTCTCTCTGCTCTCTCTCCTCTCTCTCACCTCTCCTCTTCTCTCTCTCTCACCCACACTCTAAGTATTTGCCTTCAAGGGCTGAAATGTAAGAAAGGGCACACTGCCCTAATTCACTACCCTTTTCAAATACAGTTCGGTCTCTCTCTCTCTCTTCTCTCCTCTCTCCTCGCTCTCACCTGAAAATTCGTCTCCATCTCTCTCTCTCGCTCTCTCTCCTCGTCTCTCTCTCTCGTCTCTTCTCCCCCCCCCCCCCCCCCCCCCCCCTCCTCACCCCCCTCCTCCTCCTCCTCCTCCTCCTCCTCACTTAAATTCTTTCTCTCTTAGTCTAACGTTCTGTCTGTCTTTCTTTCTCCATTCCTTTCTTCATTTTCATAGCACATGCTTCAAGCCAAGATGTGCTTAGCGTCTTAAGACGAGGACCAGACTATCTGAGGAAGGGAGGTGTAACATTTTGGTTAAAAGTAACTGCAGAACTAAGGGAAGCAACCCTTCCATAACTGTCCTTTGGATAAGAGTTACCTCCCCCGGAGATCCCATAATTCCCTGTATCAAATGGCTGATTAAACGGCTGGCTGTCCTACCAGAAAACTGTCTTGGGTCATCACTACATCTGTGACATACCCAAGAACATTACAGGAGGGAGTCATGCGGCCCATCAGCCTTTTCAGGCTATGCAAGGCCATGCAGACTTACGGTCTTGTTGCGGATGTTGCGTTCCATCCACTCCTTGCAGGGCTCCCGTGCCAGCTGTTTCAGCATCTGAGGCGATGGCGCGCCCTGGAAGAGCGGCAGCTGGAAGATGGCCGTGTAGGTGTAGCGGTCCTTGAACACCTGCACCGCGGTCCAGGCCTGCAGGCAACAGACAGGGCGGGACTGTGATGGTAGACGACGACGACGATGATGATGATGATGATAATGATAATAAAGCAGCAGAAGCGTCACCCACCTGTAGTGCTGGGTACCGGTACAGAGGACCGTACCGGTTTTTTACCGGTATTTTTGCATTTTACCGGAAAGTACTGGTGTCCCACGCTGACGTCATGTTGACCAATCCTTACGATAACACATGCACTTTAATAGCCGTTGACAATGACGTATGAGGTTGCGCAATAGTTATCAGTGCATTAGAAAACGGAAGGAGGATTTGTGGATTTGAGAGAGAGAAAGAGAGAACGAGGAAGGTTAGAGGGAGGAGAAAGACAGGTGTGTGAGAGAGAGGGACAGAGAGGGAGAAGGAGAGATGTAAAATTAAACCTACACAGTTATTTTTTCTTTTCTTTATTTAAAAAAAGAAGAAGCAGTAAATTAACTAAATTTTCAAGTTTTCTTGCGTAATACAAAAGCATATTCAAAAGAAAATCAAAGTCAAGCATCTTTGCTTCAAATCAGACATTTCAACATTTTAAAAAGAACCAAAGCACTGGAGTTTGGAAACTCAACGTCATATTCAAGTGCATCGTGCGAGGTTTTGAAGTGTACATTGAAGAGTGATGTCTCCTCATGTGTGCTTGCATGTTCGACGTGCCTCCTCCTGCCATTTTGACTTGGGTGTTGCATGTTGTGCACACAGCAACTCTCTCATCAATTTGGTTGTCTGATTTCCGTTTTTTCAGTCAAAAAAACCTCCATATGGCTGATTTGCCCCTCTCATTCTTCACCACCGTGAAAGAATCGTCCGCCATGGTTTTTTGTGACCTATGACAGTTATGTCCCTTGCGCGGTACGTACCGGTACAGTTGGCCGTACCGGTACAGCGTACCACGTCAAGGGGCACCGGTTTTACCGGTATTACCGGCAAGTACCGCCAGCTCTACCCACCTGTTCCAGCAGTCCGTACTTGTAGTTGTCCTTGGAGATGGTGACGAAGATTTCCTGCAGGTGGATGACTATGGTCATGAAGCGGTGGTACGACCGCCTGGGGAAGTGCTGCAACAAGACACGGGAATGTGAACAGCGGCAAATACTGGTGCCACGCAGTTGGTGAAGAACACGGCTGCAGATTAATAGTCTTAACAAAAACATAACATTTTCGTATTTTCATAATAAATGCGGTTAACTATCAAGAAACCCCCCCACTAAGAAGTAAAAACAAGCACTGCGTGAGGTTGTCATTTGAACAGATTATGTTATTCCATGCAAAATGCCATGATCACTTTTATTTCCATTCAGGCTTGTGTCAATAGGCAGTATACAAGAATTAAGTTCTTCAAGGAAGTGAAAGAGATGAGATGATAGCGTGAAGAATTCGTCACCATGTACCCTGCATTTTCTATTAATGTATCAACCAAATAGTGATGCAAGACGTCATCCCATAAGACAGGCGGATCCAGCAACGCCATTCAAATGTATGGACTGAGGGATGCAGGAGGGAAGGGTCGAATCTTCACATAGTTCCAGTCTGCTTCCCGTGATGTCTGGGCCAGACAATGCCCCGGCGAATTCAATTACATGTACTCTAGAGGCAAATGTCTCCCCCAAGAATTGATCCACCATATCTTCCTTTCGCGCTTCATAACAAGTTTAGATGAGAGGCGAATAAATAGGGAAATCCAAACCTGACTTCCTCTTATTATCACCTGCTCTCGTGATTTTCTGGATCAATGATTTTAAATAGCCTACAATGGTTGATTGGCCCTAAATGTTTGTTCGTTCGTTTGTTCATTCATTCTTCATTCATTCATTATTGATTCATTTATCCATTCGCCTTCCAGAGAAGCCAGACGACCCCGACCTTGAAGCCATCACGCCATGCAGGAGAGGTGTTGGTGGAACGCAGGTCAAGGGTCTCAGTGAAGGACAGCGGGTCGTAGGTGGCATGAGGAGGTCCCTGCAATGTCAAAGGTCAAGTTTAGAGTCATCATCAACCAGTCAAAATATCTGGTCAACCTTCAATAGTATGCAAACAAACCTGCGAATACTTGCTCCAATACAATCACATGTACAACATACACGTACATGTGTTTCAATGCAATAAATACAGTTCGTTGTAAGAACATGTACAACAGTGGAAGAAACAACATTTTGTTTGATATTTTACTCGTGGTGATCGCCAAGCAAAATCTACGTACTGAAATGGACGCATTTCTGTTAAGATCGGAGTGACCCATTGGCACTGCAGAGGAGGGTTTTATCAACTTTGATCGCTTTGTCTTTAGTCCAAAAACGGTCCAATGCTTTCCTTCAAAAAGATATGGCTGCGCATTCCTTTGAAATGCTGTCCCTGTATATTCTATACTCTTCATTTGCAAAGCTCTTTAATTCACAAACTGAGCAGTTTATTGCACGTCGTACCAGGTAGAAGGCGCCAGGAGGGTTGAGACAATAGTGGGCGTGGGTGAAGTTGTTCCACGGCAGGTTGACTGCACTGTCGATGGCAAACTGGCAACAAAAACAACGGCTACTGTCAGTACTACTATTCGCTTCTTCATCATTTATTTATCATTCTATGATATCGTCTTCACTTCCGTCGTCGTCGCTGTCATCGTCGGCGTCATTTACATCGCTCGGCACACAATTCTAATCGCCATCTGCATAATCATTCTTCTTAATTTCATGCTTGAAAAATCTGTTCAAAGTCATGCATTGATCATTCTCTGTGCATGTAATTCATTACTAAACCTTGGACTTAACTCACTCTCCTCTTTGGTGACGAATGCTTCAACTCCTCCTCGACGGTCAGAAGACGCTAATCAAAAGCTACAGGACGACTGTCTCCAGAATTCCCACTGAAAGAGGGGCGGCCTACCTTGAGGCCGACCTTGGGAGCGTACTGGCAGATGAAGTTTAGATCCTGGTCCAAGGGTTTGACGTCCATAGACTTGGTCAGCTGGTTCTGTAAGAATTAAAAGTTTTAAAAAATCATAGAGGAACCTTTTACCACTGTCACACTACAGTTCACCTAATCATTACAATTATCTACAATCAATGAATGAAAAGAAAACTCACCTCGGATTTCTGCCCTCACACGAATTCGTCAAACGATTTGAACAAAATTTTATAAGATTCTTGGGGGAAAAGAAATCTAACGTTTCCGACTAAAGGCAGCATTTCATGCTTCATTTCAAGATATTCACTCAGACTTCTTCAACGAGTAAAATTCCCATGAAAATAAACAAAACTGAAAAGCACTTGTACATCTCAAAGTTTTTTTCGCATAGTCACAAGCGCATGCGCGCAATTGCACACTTGCTTACGTAGGCACACGCACATTATGCACGCATATACGTATACACATACATACATACATACATACATACATACATACATACATACATACATACATACATACATACATACATACATTAATGCACGCACACCCACGCCTAGTTCTTGTGTGAATTGCTTGGACTGTTCTTGCAGAGATGTTGGTGAAGATCCTAAAGAACTACACCACACTGACATGGAGCCATCCTCATGCTATAAACGCTAACTCAAGGAACGGAGAGGGGGAGGGGAAGCGGGGGGGGGAGTGGGGAGGCTATCGGAGCTGTTGCTTGATAACCTCTAAACAGGTCCAAATACATGTGGAGAAAAAACTGTTTCTTCCCTTTGTGTAAGTGAAAGATTCACCAAAACTCACCAGAGACTTTGATAGATAAGAGGAAAAGAGTTTAACTTTCTCTACCAGTTCTATGCAAAATGAGGAGGGGGGGGGGGGGGGGGGGGGGGATGGGAAGGGGGGAGGGGGAGGGGGGGAGAACAGCGTGAGTACAACGACGTATGGAAAAATATTTTTAAATAATCATAATAAAATTGAAGTACAGAAAAAGGAGGATGGGTAGGGAGGGGGAGGGGGTAAGGGGAAGGGACACAACTTTGCTCCCTCTCTTGATTGAGAGTGAGGTCGCCAGACTTTTGACGAATAAACCCATCAATACAAGAAATTAACAACATTTTTACATTTCTCCAGGAATAAATTTACGAACGACTTGGCAGTTGTGACATGGATTCCGAGAAAACCCATCCAAAGAGTCAGTGGCCTCATTCAAGAAGCGTCTCTTTTCAGCACAAGTTAAAATGATGGGCTGACGATGAAGATGGAGAAAAAGGAACCGCCCCAAATAATCTATGGGACACTCAGCGATAATGGGTGCATTCAAAGCACATCGCAAACGCTACTGTCACCTGCCCAATCTTCTCACCTTGATGAACTGCTCCAGGTTCTTGTCGCTCTTGAGGAAGCTGTCCTTGGCCTGGGCGAACTTGCTGACGGCCTCTCGTACGGGGATGGGCGTGCGTCGCTGGTAGGCGTGGAAGATGCGACACTCACCCTTGGTGGGCACGCACTTCGTGGAGTAGTAGACGCGGTCCGTGTACTTGGGGCGTGGATGCCACAGTCCCAGTCTCAGCCACTCGGACTGCGGCACTTTGGACGACTGCGGGACACGGGGACATAGAGGGCAATGTCAGACAGTGACAAGGATTTCATAGAAGATGTGGATTCTAAGTCTTCTCTTCAACACGTCTTCCCAGGCTTGCAACGAGAACGTACAGCGAGCACAGTCTCAGTAGGACTGGATAATCTTGGATGCCTGCAGGACGCAGAGAGTGCAGAGTCCAACCGTTGCCATGATTCCATTATTAGGACATGTACATCTCCCTTGCCTTACAAAGAATGAAAGAGCGCGCAATATCTTGAAAAATCAGGAAACTGCTTTTCAATTATTCCATTAACTCTCTCTCACAAGGTTTTCACGTCTGCGACGTACGTCTTTCTAAAGGGACATTTTCTGCGGTCGAGCGGGTTAATGACGCTGTTGTACTTTCAACAGAATATTGACGTTTATGGGAGTAGAGATGCCGGCCCTACTGCAAACATTTTCCTTGTCCAGGGCACGGGACTGCCTTGATGCTCTATGGGCACACAATGCTCTTCATCCTCTACATTTCAGCTGACGTAATCAAATATCAGTGCCCATATATTTGATCAGTTAGTTTCGCAATTAACTGTCAACATAAGCGAGTCCGAGTGTCATCTTGGGCAGGGGAACTCAATCATTGCCAAAAAAATAACAGGTCGAGTGAGCGGGGCATGGTAGAGGTCCAGGGAGTAGAGAGAGGCAGGCACTCACCACGAGGGGCTTGCCGTTGGGGCCCTTGGGCACCTTGGTGACGCGGATCAGCATGGTGGCGGCAGGGATGACGCGCACGTTGGCGTCACGCAAGCAGCTCTCCGTGAAGGGGTCCACGCCATTGGGACCCTGGTTGTAGAGACGCACCTGGTGGGCGCCCTCGTTCAGGGAGATCTGGAACCAGGGAACACGACTCAATGTGATGAGGTGAAAGAGCCTGAACTATTGAATTCTAAATCAAAATTCTGCCACATGAAAGTTGGGGTCCTGACAGCTGTGCACCGTGCTGCAAGGTCAATGGGCACCCTGGTCGATTTTCGACTGGTTCCTGTCAACAAGCAGTTAGATGAACTAGAAAGAGATGTAGAAATTACACCAGCATTAACTGCATTCTCTACAAAGTGCTACTGATGGTTGCTCATGGCACATTGTAGACAGTACTTTTGAAGTGCCTAAATGAATTATGGTTAAGAAGGCTGCAAATACTGGAGGGGAAAAGACCAAGAACTAAAGGTGAGGGAAGGAAAACTGCATGTCTTTTCATATATGCTTTATTTTCAACAGCTGCCCACGTTAATCGAGATTGTAAGGAAACAATTACTCATATAAGTATTTTGTGTATCATCAGATTTTATTTCATCAAACACACACACACACAGAGAGAGAGAGAGAGAGAGAGAGAGAGAGAGAGAGAGAGAGAGAGAGAGAGAGAGAGAGTAATAGCGATGCCTTGGGGTACGAAACTCTCTAGAAAACAGGGTTCGTAAAATCAAAAATAGCTTTTGCTTAAGATTTCAAAGGGAGACACCTCTAACTCCATCATCCCTCTGCTATTCAGTCTCCAAGCAGAGGAGCATTCTCACCTGCAGTCCCTGCTTGTCGATACTGGGCTGCTTCTCCGTCCCAGTTTCCACGAAGAGGTTGAGGGTGCAGTAGCCAACCACAGTCAGCTGCTTGTAGAAGGCGTCGATGGTGTAAATCTGCAGCCACACACACAGGCAGTGAGAAATGAGAGGGAGAGGTGCGTGCACTTTATCAGAGTGTCACTCACCACGTGCAGCGTTCACTGCCAGGCCTAAGACTGAATCGAGAGGAAATCTGTTTAATGGCACTTTTCAAAAACCCTAAGGAAATGTGTTGAATTGAACATCTCTCAATAGTGAATGCAAACGTTCATTTTTAATACACTATGATTAATTGTGAAACTTTGTTCATTTAATTTACTGTGCATCTGTGATAAATTGCTTCTTAGTACTGTAAATGTAAATCCATTTCGTGTTTATGACAAATCCAGACTATCATTAAATATTCTGATTTCAACTCTACATGTTGTTTTTTTTAATTTGTCGCCGAGATCAGCAAATGTTTTAAATCTCCAATGCCGCTGAGAGACAGTCCATTGAAATGATTGTATTCTGTTCACATTCTGACTCAATTCAATACTTTCAAATGAACGAGAAGAAAAAACACGATTTTCATATCACTTGTCTGCTGTGCAAATAATCATCGTAGTTCGCCTCCGACGGCATCTAAGAAAGGGCAGACACAATGGATACATAATTTTTTCTCTCACAAACTTCTTTCCAAATACCGGAACACAAAGGCACTGCACCCTGGCGTATCTGCGTCAGTTGTGACGTCATACCTTGAGCAGCAGCGTGGCTGAGGGAGGGATTTTGGGGTCACGGAACTCCTCCTTGTGCTCGTAGACCGGGTTGGAGATGTCGCTGTCCAGCTTGATGCTGGTGACGATGTCTTGGCCGTACATCTCGTACCGACGGTCCAAGATTCGCCCCGTCACCTGAAAATGTCGCACGGGATGAAATAAGTTTATGCATGGAAAATTAAAATAAACGAACGACGGCAAATTGCACTACGCACGCACGTATGACTTGGCAGATAATGAATTCACGTCAATACATGCTGGGCAGTCTATTTCTTCCTTTGTAAGAAAGCTGCATACGTACTACTTTAACTATGCGAGCCAGGTTCATGCTTGTGAAAATGTGCGCAACAACCTACGTTGACATAAGAAAGCAAAGTGGAATTTTTCAATATATCAATGCAATCCAGGCAGTGGTTTTCCTTGATATTATAGGAAAGTAACTGAGACGACGAACAGATGCATTAGACAAGAACATTCTGGGCTCCCAATAAAGCACACGTGGTAAATATATTCAAACCGATATCAGTTTTTCGTTTGCATTTCAGGGAATTTTTCTAATGGGTCAGTCGAGGGTAGAGCTTCATAGCCGCAGGAGATGCTGCATCCTCGACAGCAAACAGGGCACATTATCATTCTCTCAAGTCTGGCTCTGCCAACAACAACAACAACACAAACACATCAAGAACGACACAAATACATCAACAACTGCAGCAGCAGTTACACCAACGATAGCGAAGACGATGACGACTGCAAGAAAACATCTACAGACCCTGGAGAAGGTGACGGAGTCGGGCAGGAAACGACAGGCGTCGATGTAGACGTCGAAGCCGTCCCCTGCCAGAAAGGGCTCCGTGGGGGGATGACGTCGATCCAGAGGCAGCCATGCAAACTGTGGGACACGAGATCGTCAGTGACAGAGACAAACTGTGGGACCTGATATTGTCAGTGACAGACTAATAGTAGGACGAGATCGTCAGTGACAGACATGCAAACTGTGGGACACGAGATCGTCAGTGACAGAGACAAACTGTGACACACGAGATCGTCAGTGACAGAGAGACAAACTGTGAGACACGACATCATCAGTGACAGAGAGACAAACTGTGGGACATGATATTGTCAGTGACAGACTAACGGTAAGACGAGATCGTCAGTAACAGACATGCAAACTGTGGGACACGAGATCGTCAGTGACAGAGAGACAAACTGTGAGACACGAGATCGTCAGTGACAGAGAGACAAACTGTTGGACATCATGTTGTCAGTGACAGACTAACGGTGGGACGAGATCATCAGTGAAAGACATGCAAACTGTGGGACATTTGATCGTCAGTAACAGAGACAAACTGTGGGACACGAGATCGTCAGTGACAGACATGCAAACTGTAGGACGAGATCGTCAGTGACAGTCATGCATACTGTGGGACATGAGATCGTCAGTGACAGACATGCAAACTGTGGGACATTAGATCGTCAGTGACAAGCAAATTGTAGGACATTAGATCGTCAGTGCCAACAGACACGCAATCTGTGGGGCATGAGATCGTCAGTGACAGACATGCAAACTGTGGGGCATGAGATCGTCAGTGACAGACATGCAATCTGTGGGGCATGAGATCGTCAGTGACAGACATGCAAACTGTGGGACATGAGATCGTCAGTGACAGACATGCAATATGTGGGGCATGAGATCGTCAGTGACAGACATGCAATCTGTGGGGCATGAGATCGTCAGTGACAGACATGCAATCTGTGGGGCATGAGATCGTCAGTGACAGACATGTAAACTGTGGGACATGAGATCGTCAGTGACAGACATGCAAACTGTGGGACATGAGATCGTCAGTGACAGACATGCAAACTGTGGAACATGATATCGTCAGTGACAGACATGCAAACTGTGGGACATGATATTGTCAGTGACAGACTAACGGTAGGACGAGATCGTCAGTAACAGACATGCAAACTGTGGGACACGAGATCGTCAGTGACAGATATGCAAACTGTGAGACACGAGATCGTCAGTGACAGAGAGACAAACTGTTGGACATCATGTTGTCAGTGACAGACTAACGGTGGGACGAGATCATCAGTGAAAGACATGCAAACTGTGGGACATTAGATCGTCAGTAACAGAGACAAACTGTGGGACACGAGATCGTCAGTGACAGACATGCAAACTGTAGGACGAGATCGTCAGTGACAGTCATGCATACTGTGGGACATGAGATCGTCAGTGACAGACATGCAAACTGTGGGACATTAGATCGTCAGTGACAAGCAAATTGTAGGACATTAGATCGTCAGTGCCAACATATGTACACACCTCAAAAGAAAGGACAAGGGAAAACCCAACAGACACGCAATCTGTGGGGCATGAGATCGTCAGTGACAGACATGCAAACTGTGGGGCATGAGATCGTCAGTGACAGACATGCAATCTGTGGGGCATGAGATCGTCAGTGACAGACATGTAAACTGTGGGACATGAGATCGTCAGTGACAGACATGCAATCTGTGGGGCATGAGATCGTCAGTGACAGACATGCAATCTGTGGGGCATGAGATCGTCAGTGACAGACATGCAATCTGTGGGGCATGAGATCGTCAGTGACAGACATGTAAACTGTGGGACATGAGATCGTCAGTGACAGACATGCAAACTGTGGGACATGAGATCGTCAACGACAGACAGGCAAACTGTGGGACATAATATTGTCAGTTACAGAGAGAAAAATTGTGGGACATGAAATTGTCAAGGACAGACAGGTAAACTATGTGGCTGTGTGTCTACAGGTGAGAAAGCGTGGTTGTGAAAGGAGGAGTTGTATAAGTGTCCATTCATACATACACATAATCAAAAGCAAAATGCCCACTTCAAACTCGGCATATGCTGTGCATTAGTTCCGGCAATAAATGTCTTTGCCGAGAATGTTGATGTGGCTGAAATAAGGACGATCTTTTATTTTCTGATATGTCAACGAATATCCTTCAGTTGTACTATGAGTCATTGCTGATTTAAGAATTTCAGTATAATTTTGATATTAAAAGATGTTCTTTATCTGTACCACATCACAGTGGTGTAGTGCATTAACATATGAAGTCAACTGTCCACCATCCTTGTCTCTTTCCTCCTACTCTTTCCCACAAACCTTATCTGCTTATCTTTGTCTCTCCGTTTGCCCCTAAATTCGTCCCTCCATCTCCACGACCGTTCACATGTCCACCCTTTCATCTACCTATTCGTCCGTTCATCCATCCGTCTGTTCGTCCCGTCTGTTCATCCGTATGCTTGTCCTTGGGTTCCTTTCCTCCACTTGTAACACTCACTGCAGCTCTTTTTTTCTCACCTCTGGCAGCGTGTCTTCATTGTCATCCGAGGCCTCACTGGGCGTGAGGGAGCCAGGGCGTGGCTGGCCGTAGAAGATGTGGATGCGGACTGTGGACTTGCCGTAGCGTTTCCAGTCGCGGTTGTGCCCAATCTCGTCGAAGGGAATGCGGCCCGGCTCAGGCACGGGCGGCATGTAGAGACGAAGTTTGTGTGTGCCGGCGTTGATGCGCATGTGCGAAGTGTCGAAGTCGCGGCGAGCTCTTGCTGACATGTCTGCAGAGGAAAACGACAGCGTGAGTTATTTGTGCGTTTGTGGTCAAGTTCGGGTTCAGTTTACGTGAAGAGGGTATGGCAAATTAGCTTTCTGTGGCAACATTTACAGATAAATTGTTTGGTGTAATCAAGGTGTAAGACGTTTTCTTTTCTTTTCGCTCTGCAACAGAAATAGGTATAGGAAAGTGCTCCCTAAAAATTCAAACACACTTGAGACGACACAGTTCGTCAACCCTGAATATATTGCAGTTTTTAACGTGCTAAACCCGTATCACTTCCATGCTGCACCTCACATCACAACACCACCTCTACTGCCATCTCTCCAACCTACTCCGACCCATAGTCCCTACTACACCTGTACTAGACACTGTAAATACGGCACAACCTCCACAACAACAACAACTACGACTACTACCACGTAACCATCCCAACCCCTCACAACAAAGGCACACACACACACACACACACACACACACACACACACACACACATATATATATAATATCAAACCAATCCCCTCACCCCCAGCGCCCTCCTATCTCACCCCTCCCTGCTGTCTTCCACTCTACCTACCGCATACTCAACCTGACTCCCACTTACCCTCATCTCTCATCCATTCCTTACTGTCCCTCAATATTACCCATCACTATTACACGTACATCCCCTTCCCCCTCCCCCTCCCCCCCCCCCCCACCCCACCTTTTCCCCCCGACTTCACTCCATTCCTTAATGACGTACTGTGTCGGGGGGTGATGACGAGGGGGAGGGCACCCCAGGCAGCCAGGGTCTCCTCGCTGTAGAGCGAGGCTTCCTGGGCCGCGTCCTGGTACTGCTCCTCCCCCGTGCCCTGCAGGCGGCGTCTGAGGTAGAAGCGAACGATGAGCATCATGTCTCCTTGCAGATTGACGTTGTGGAAGGTGGCCTCCTGCTGGCCGAAGATGTGGTAGCCATAGCGGAAGTTGGACCGCACGGCTGTGGTGCTGCAGGTGACAGGACTAGTGGAGGACTGTACAACCTAGAAGTGGAAAGGAAACCAACATGGCTGCATGACTACAAGGTGACAGGACTAGTGGAGGACTGTACAACCTAGAAGTGGAAAGGAAACCAACATGGCTGCATGACTACAAGGTGACAGGACTAGGGGAGAACTGTAACACTTTGAAGTGGAAAGGAAACCAACATGGCTGCATGACTACAAGGTGACAGGACTAGTGGAGGACTGTACAACCTAGAAGTGGAAAGGAAACCAACATGGCTGCATGACTACAGGGTGACAGGACTAGGGGAGAACTGTAACACTTTGAAGTGGAAAGGAAACCAACATGGCTGCATGACTACAAGGTGACAGGACTAGTGGAGGACTGTACAACCTAGAAGTGGAAAGGAAACCAACATGGCTGCATGACTACAAGGTGACAGGACTAGTGGAGGACTGTACAACCTAGAAGTGGAAAGGAAACCAGCATGGCTGCATGACTACAAGGTGACAGGACTAGTGGAGGACTGTACAACCTAGAAGTGGAAAGGAAACCAGCATGGCTGCATGACTACAAGGTGACAGGACTAGGGGAGAACTGTACAACCTGGAAGTGGAAAGGAAACCAACATGGCTGCATGACTACAGGGTGACAGGACTAGGGGAGAACTGTAACACTTTGAAGTGGAAAGGAAACCAACATGGCTGAATGACTACAAGGTGACAGGACTAGTAAAAGAATGTACAAGCTGGAAGTGGAAAGGAAACCAACATGGCTGCATGACTACAAGGTGACAGGACTAGGCGAAGACTGTACAACCTGGAAGTGGAAAGGAAACCAACATGGCTGCATGACTACAAGGTGACAGGACTAGTGGAGGACTGTACAACCTGGAAGTGGAAAGGAAACCAACATGGCTGCATGACTACAAGGTGACAGGACTATTAAAGGACTGTACAACCTGGAAGTGGAAAGGAAACCAACATGGCTGCATGACTACAAGGTGACAGGACTATTAAAGGACTGTACAACCTGGAAGTGGAAAGGAAACCAACATGGCTGCATGACTACAAGGTGACAGGACTAGGCGAGGACTGTACAACCTGGAAGTGGAAAGGAAACCAACATTGCTGCATGACTACAAGGTGACAGGACTAGTAAAGGACTGTAAAACTTTGAAGTGGAAAGGAAACCAACAAGGCTGTACCATTACAAGGTGACAGTTCTAGTAAAGGACTGTACCAACTCGAAGTGGAATAGAAAGAAAACAATAACGTAGGACAAGGTAAAGTTACGAAGAAGCTTTTGACTGTGAAAGAACTACAGGGCATGGTTCGGTTGTCAGACTTCCTGACTTTCAAAATTTCATTAAAATTATTCTGATTTCATTTCATTTCTTTGTTTTTGATGGAAAAAATTGTGGCGTCAGAGAGTTCACAAATAAAAAGCCCAGGAACGGAAACACAAGTGTGAAATCTAGAGCCAGTCACATATCATGAGTTTGTTATGGCAATGACCAAACTGAACATCCCATAACAAATAATACCAATATTATTTCCGATGATATAATCAAAACCCTGAGGTTTCTCAGATTCTTTGGTGAAGAGGAACCTTGTAGTTTTGAAACGAATCAAAGCCTTTCCGTTGTGAGCATAAACAAGGTAGCTGCAATATTTGTCCAGACAGCAATGGCAATCTGATTTTGGGATATTCTGGTCGGTAAATTCACATTAAGCATTTGACTACAGGCACTCCAACTCCGGGAACTCAACCATCTGCATTTATCTGCGATGAAAATCTCATATAACCTAGTATGGTCAAAGTCATGTGTGCAACTGATGGAATAATGTCGTGAGGGTGGTATTACGGAGAGGTCTACAGTACATGCACATACGGAGGCAAAGGCTTAAGGACGGTGCAGTGCAAACGGACATACTTTTCCAGTGGTGGCGTAGTAGGCGGTGATGCGAATCTTGCCCTCCCCTGCCTCAGCGTGCTTGACTTTGTCCACTTGGAAGCCGATGTTGGGATCGGACTGTAATTGATTCGATATCCCGATAGGTGGAAAGTGCTTCTCGAGGCGACTGCTGCAAATATAAAACAACAACTCGAGTCATCCTTCAGTCTGTCAGGATGTGCTTGAAGGAGCAAGAAAATGCATCTCCTGAACGTAACCTTGTTCGCTGTAAATAAATAGAGTGAGATACACTTTAACGAAAAAGCTTGTCGGACCATTCAGTTACATTCCAGGAAGATAATTGATTAACTATAAAACAAACAAACAAATGAAGAACAAAATCCCAAACATTTGTGTAAAATGTATACATTTATCAATTTCATGTCCAGTTATGATAAGATAAAACTAATGGTCCTTTAAGGATATTATGTCATAAAGGTCTACCGCTTTGAAACAATCAACCCTCAAACGGCTTACATTTTATAAAGAGGTTCGGGCTTTCTCTCTATTGTAGGTATAGATTCACCCCCAAGGCCTGTTTAAAACATCAATATAGCAGCTACTCTCTCAGTTTGTTTTGGTATTAAAACATCAGCTACGGGTTATGTGCAACATCTACAACAGACCTTAAGAGATATGCCACATGTGACTTGCAAATATGGTCAAGGGAGGAAAACTGAAAAGCACAGAATAGAAAAGTTCACAATTCCACAAGACGCATAGAGACTATAGTCAAGAACTAAAAAGTGCAATGTTTCCTCATGTGTAGGGCACAGGTGAAAGCGGAACAGTCTAAGGAAAATATGTGCGCAAAAAAGTGGTGAGACAAAAAACAGAAAAGATCAAAAGCGAACGACTACGAGAAAATAAAATATTCCAAGAAAAATCACCCTTTTCAGCACACAAATTCAAGTTTAAAAACTGTACATGTACAAACACTCCTAACTACAGAAAAGACCAGTCATGAATGCATTATTCTTCCCATCCCAAACACCCAGGGTTCAGTACATTGTTGAGGCCTGAATGTGATGTAGAATTAGGGAGGATTGTTTACCTAGGCCCAAACACTCTTCCCTTTGGAAAAACTCATAAGCAAGCCCACTATGCATGTGTCAGTATATTCCAGCCCATGGACCCTCCCTCTTCTTAGTCCCTACCTTCGTCGAGGGGATAAATAGTCGATGGGCGAGTCGAGGGGCGGGGTGGAGGGGGGTGGGGGGACATATGGAGGGGTTATAGGCTTTTGGAGAAGAACCCCTGCACCCTGCAACGAGAGGGCGGGATCAGTTTAGAAAAACGTCAGCAGCAGCAGCTAAAGCAGTAAGCAGAGAACTCCTCCTCTACTTAGTTCAGTGCAAGAAATAAGATCAGGACATTTGGAGCATTTTTGCAGATTTAAAATCCCTTCTTTTTATTAGTAGACGTGAATAAAATTGTACTGGTGTGTAGTGTCAAAGATACAGTTGATTTCTTCAGATGATGTCCATCCTTTTGCACAAAATACGACAAAGACCAGTTCAAAAGATCATTTAGTCCATTTTTTCTTAATCCCCAATATATTGGTGAAACTTTAAAACACACGTGATCTTGATTTATCTGAGAGGCTGAGTGGTGCAAAAATGCTCCAATGCGAATGCAAACGGCACAATCAAATCTAGAAGCATGCAACGGTGGAGAGAACGAAGTCCACTGGTCGAAATAAGATCTACGATAACAGCACTGCTATTGAAAGTGTGTCCAAACATCGTGAGGCGACCACCGCCATACCTCATACTGGACGAGGGGTGCGGAATACCACCCTCTGCTCGTCAAACCACCGTACAACATTCTCTAGTAGTCAGAAGAAAACAGGGTTAGTCCAAGGGTCCAGCTTTCGCCTCACATTACGAAAGGAGAATGCCAGGAGTCAAATTTTGAACAACACTTTCTTTGTCTCTAGCTCTCTGACTTGCAACAATTTTTCTACAAGCTTGCCTCTCAGTCAGTCAGTCAGTCAGTCAGCCAGCCAGCCAGCCAGCCAGCCAGCCAGCCAGCCGGTCTGTCAGTCAGCCAGTCTGTCAGTTGGGCAGTCAGTCACTCAGTCACTCAGTCACTCAGTCAGTCACTCAGTCAGTCAGTCAGTCACTCACTCAGTCACTCACTCCACTCCTCCACTCCACTCCAGTGTAGTCCAGTCTGTCAGTCTGTTAGCCAGCAGCCAGTCAGTCAGCTAGGCAGCCAGCCAGCAAACCTGCCTGCCAGCCAGGTTATCAACCTCATTGTACGTCTATTCCTCCCCCACTCCTCTCTCTCTCTCTCTCTCTCTCTCTCTCTCTCTCTCTCTCTCTCAAACATGAGGTAGCGCATTAAAATTTCTTGAGATGAAGGAAACAATCCCCATTTACATGGATTTCTCATTTCAAAGACCGCTTGAGATGTAAAACACCGGCTTCATGCTTTTACCCCACAGCCCCAAGGTGAGGTTTGCAACAGGTGCAGGCACGAAGGACACTCACAGCTGGGGCAATCTGGTACATGTCCTGGTTGGTGGCGGCAATGGTGGCCAGGGACTGAGCCCCAGCATCACGCATGTTGAAGATGCGATAGTACAGCTCCGTGTCACCGTACTGGAAAATAACACTTGAAATATTACAAACGGAGGACACGGCACTTTTAATATCACCATGTACATATTGCCTAGAAAACAATTTGAATATAAAATATACGGATGTACCTCTTCTCGTCTTGAAAACATGCCAGTACTTATGCGATGCTCCAGTAAAGACGTTCTGCACACCATCAAACCGAGAAATATCCAAGTCACATCAAGACACTGCTTTCTCTTGCTGAGATTATCTCCCTTTGTGTTTTTCTTTGCCTCGCTTCTACTTCCATCCTTTTCTTCCATTTTTCAGAATACCGTGGAGATTCACCATGTTTCGAACAACTGTCATAGCTTTGATGGCGCAACGAGTAGACAAATCTCAATTCGTTTTCCTGCCGATAAAGTGGGACAACAGTATCTAGAGACCAGACCGAGTGTTCTGCCATTCAACTCAGTGACACTCAGAGAAACGAGGCAACTCCAAGACATTACTTCACGTGCCCATCAGTTGCAGACTGTTGGGATTTATTTCAAAAAGCCTCTGATTTGTCCACTTGCTCGCAGCATAATCCCTTTCTCGATAAATTGGCTTCTTAATGATCTTGCCGTGAGAAAAGACGTATTATTTTTTATTGCCCCTCGAGTGCAAGTCGTACTGTAATCTATGGAAGTGTCCACGGCTCTGAAGCCCAATGGCTGATGGACACAGGGGATTGCGTTTGTAATGGAGTAACGTGTTATGTTGGCTTCTCGGACTGGTAGGGACATGGGTTGGGAAGCCCACGTCGCGCAGCAGCCCGGACAAACTATAGAAGTGGAAAAAACATCAACCACCTCGGCATATTCTACCAGAGAAGGCCCCAAAAGACCGCCAGTACTGGTTCCAGCCGGAAGGGGTGGGGGACGGGAGGCGGAGGGTGGACAAGGCGCATCTTCGACTAATAGCTAAGTCTATTTTGTGAAATTGTTAGAGCACTCGCAAGCTATCGGTTGCGGCTTAAGGTAGCAGCGTTGGAAGCTGCTCGGGTCCTAGAGCCGCATCTTCAGGCAAGGTGCTTAACTCGCATTGTCTCTCTTTCTCTCTAACAGAAGTAAAATTGAGTACCTGCAAGGGCAGTGGTGGCACCTTGCTCTATAGGGGGCCAAGATTGTGCTGGAACCTGTGTCTGTATGTCACTGCCTCTGTCGTCCGGTGCCAGTGAAGGATTGGTCAAGTGGCCCAGTGCTCAGGGAGTAAACTTCTAAACGGTTTGAGACCCAGATGTTGGTGTCAAGTGTAAAAGCAGCACCACCACTTTTTACTTAAACTGAACACCAAACCGCATAAAGTGTCCTGTGTTTGTAGTAAGGCTGGTGCCTATACTCTACCTGCTCTATGGAAATGAGTTCCTGGGGGGGCAGGAAGGGCTTGATGGGCACAGAGCGGAGCGGGATCTTGTAGCGGCCTGCCAGCAGTCGGCCCTGGTTGTCGAAGAGCGGGATCTTGGTCCAGGCACGCGTGATGAGGTGGTGCGTGTCGTGCTCGGAGCCGGGGCCTCCAGTCACCTGCAACTCCGCCACGATGCCCAGGTCTTGCTGGGGAGGACACCTGTTGGGCAGCAGATTTCGTCATTGCCAGGGGAGATTACCATGCTTGGGGTATTCCATAGGCATAGGAAGTGACAGACCGGGTAAGGGGAGACAACTTTACCACGATGACGTTTTCGAGAGACGTGAACTGAAAACGAGGATGTTCAAGGGGAGTTAACTCTTGCTGGTCTGGTTCCATTCGTTCTGCAGCAGCAATCCAAACTTTTGCAAACTGCCAAACTAAATTGCGTCACACTAAATAATGAGTCTAAATCTGCTGTGGCTATTGTCCCACGCTAACAATGAACGACGCAACGGGGAGAGTACTGCAGAGTACATTTAGATATAAGAAGTGAATCCCTTGAATTTTGGGAAAGCTACTGTCCTTGAAGGTTATTACATGGTTGAAAGAAATCATTTCACTTCAAGTGCATGCAAAGTGTTGCAGCATAGTTTAAACAAGCGCTTCATAAGTTGTCTTCTTCATCATTATCGTCGTCGTCGTAATCGTCGTCGTCGTCGTCATCATCACCATCACCATCATTGTCATTATCGTTGTCGTCGTAGCATAGCGTTGCCATCAACATCAGCAGCGGCAGCATCCAAATCATCATCGAAATCATTATCATCATCCAAATCATCAAAGTTCATGTCAATTCTTTGCAGACTTCATTAAGGGTCATTAGCCCTCAAAGAGCAGAGCAGCACGCCCTCTACCATCAGGGGAGAGCACTGACTTGGGCACTGGTTGACGTGCACCGATGACAGCGTTGGAGACGTTGTGGAGGTAATTCTGTCTAGTGGAGGGCTCTGTGTACACCGTGGGCAGGATGGAAGGCTCCCCAAGCTTGGCCGTGCTGTTGTGCAGACCCACGATCAGACGCACTGCCGAGATGCTGGGGTCAAGATGCAGCACGAAGTCGTAGAAGATGATGAAGCCAGCGCTGTAAAGGTTAAAGGTGAAGCGTTCATATAGAGACTGTTGAAACACATGGCTCAGAGATCTTCCGCGTTCCGACGTCCAACCACCTGTTACTGGGGTCGATCCTCGTTTTGTTTGTGTTTTTTACTCTTCCCGTCTGTACTTCGTAGGACTCGGGTTCTACATTTTAAACCTGAAGTCACTTTTTACTGAGACTTGGTGGTATTTATACTTATAACACCTTAGAACGAAAGCAATGAGATGAATTTATTCAGTTTTTCTCAGTTCCTTAGACTGCAAACCTTAGTAAATCAAATTCACATTTATTTCAATTCTTCCATATATACTTTCTCTTCTAAAGAGGGTGCAGTTACATAGCTAATGTTCATCATCTAGGAGACGAAAGGTTTGCGAGGATGAACATCAGCTAACTTTTCCGTATGGCAAAATTTTTTACGTCACAGCCACGTGTGGGCCTTTCAGCAGCTTCTTAGACACAACATCCACCTCCAGTTTGCTCAGCTAACCTTCTCATCTCAGTACTCAATAGCTGTTAGATTCAAGCGTGGTGCTGTTTCCTTGGTCTCTGCAACCT
This sequence comes from Theodoxus fluviatilis, assembly GCA_034096865.1. Taxonomy (NCBI): domain Eukaryota; kingdom Metazoa; phylum Mollusca; class Gastropoda; order Cycloneritida; family Neritidae; genus Theodoxus; species Theodoxus fluviatilis. The sequence continues at coordinate 120,116 of JAWQFJ010001075.1, read as the reverse complement.
TTGCGGCAACTGCATTCCAGAATAAAGGCAGAGGTGCCAGTTTTTATATTGCGACTTTTCGTCCATTTGTGGTTGCTCAATCCACACAAGTTTACCCTCTGGTCGTCGGAATACACTAATCCTCATTCCAACATCATCCGAACTATCAGATATCAAGGGTAAATCAACTATGCTGCGAATCAAAGCACCAACGTGAACTTCCATTCCTTTTTTCAAGCTCTGCCTTCACGGGTACCCATTTTACTCATTGAGAGGAGAGGCAACGCGACTTAGGAATGTAGGAACGAGGCAGAATTCGTAAGCTCTGAAAATGAACACGCATATTTATGTGTGAGTGCGCGTGGTGGATTGGGGTTGCGGTTCGGGGTGGGGGTGGGGGTGGGGCGTGTGTGTGAAATGTAGAGTAAAAAGCAGGGTCGTACCATCAAGATTATGTACATGCTCTATGAAGAATTTGATATTTGCATCTTCAGTCAATCCATTAATAATACTGCTGCCAGCTTTACATCGGTAGGAATCAAATGAGTGGCTGGCATTTCTTCACTTTGGAACTGTTATGCAACCTTTGCTGTCAATCACAGTTTTCAAGTGTTAGGAACAGTGATGATGTTTGGTTACAAAGTGCTTCTTGCAGATGGGGACTTTTGCTCCATGCAGCTTTGCAGTGGTGATGTTGTTATGGTGGTGGTGGTGGTGGTGGTGGCGGTGGTGGCGGCGACGACGGTGGTCGTGCTGTTAGTGATGATGGTGGTGGTAAGTGGTAGTAATGGCGGCAGTGGTGATGGTGGTTATGATAGTGGTGGTGGTAGTGGTGGTGATAGTGGTGGTGGTAGTGGTGGTGGTAATGGTGGTGGTAATGGTGGCGGTGGTGGTGGTGGTGGTGGGGGTGGGGGTGGGGGTGGGGGTGGTGGTGGTGGTGGTGGTAGTAATGGCGGCAGTGTTGATGGTGGTTATGATAGTGGTGGTGGTAGTGGTGGTGATAGTGGTGGTGGTAGTGGTGGTGGTAATGGTGGTGGTAATGGTGGCGGTGGTGGTGGTGGTGGTGGGGGTGGGGGTGGGGGTGGGTGGGGGTGGTGGTGGTAGTAATGGCGGCAGTGTTGATGGTGGTTATGATAGTGGTGGTGGTAGTGGTGGTGATAGTGGTGGTGGTAGTGGTGGTGGTAATGGTGGTGGTAATGGTGGCGGTGGTGGTGGTGGGGGTGGGGGTGGTGGTGGTGGTGGTGGTAGTAATGGCGGCAGTGTTGATGGTGGTTATGATAGTGGTGGTGGTAGTGGTGGTGATAGTGGTGGTGGTAGTGGTGGTGGTAATGGTGGTGGTAATGGTGGCGGTGGTGGTGGTGGTGGTGGGGGTGGGGGTGGGGGTGGTGGTGGTGGTGGTGGTGGTCGTCGTCGTCGTCGTCGTCGTCGTCGTCGTAGTGGTGGTCGTCGTGCTGTTAGAGATGGTGGTGGTGGTGGTGGTGGTAGTAATGGTGGTGGTGGTGGTGAAGGTGGTTATAGTGGTTGTAGTGGTAGTAACAGTGGAGGTGGTGGTAGCGATAGTGATTATGGTGGTGATAGTAGTTGAGTTTATCGCTCCGCGTTCCTTTGGACCACACCAGCGAGGCCGAGTGGGGGATTCTGTCGACTGGGCAACCCAGGATCTCCATACACGCTGCCCAGGCTCGCGCCCTGGAGAGGTCACTTCAGTGCCGCTGTTTTACAGTGACAGAAACAACACGGGAGACAGCAGTTACGAGTTCTAAGTCCAGAGTGATTGGCGTGTGCTCGGACGCTACGGGTTAGCGTCGGCATCCACAGAGCCACGCCAAGACTTCACTTGCGACAAGTGCAACAGAGCATGCGGCTCAAGGATCGGGCTCTACAGCCACAGAGTACGCTGCCTCTCAACCCCGGACTGACCAAACCTGGCGCACACCCCCATAGTCTCACGAGACTGACGGATGCCAACAACAAAGTAGTTGAGTGTATAATAAGTGAGTGGCCGGTGGGTGACGAATATGCTACAGAACCCATTCATTTCTGCATAACTTTGGACTAATTTTTGGTAGTGAAGAATTTGTTTTTCAATTTGTTTCTTGAGATGCATATTCTCCCAACTGTGTAAGAACACAAATGATCTTGAGGCTTCATGTACTGTTCACTTCAGGGCTGAAACGCTTTCCATCTGTCTACGTCTGGCGGCTCCAAGTCGCTTACAAGTGTGTATGCTTGTCACACTACAGATGACATAGGCAGAGAGACGTACACAGGACGTTGAGGAACACTGCGAGGCAAGAGTAACACACGGCTGGGAGCCGCTCGATGCCCCCTCATCAACTGCAACCCTGGCTGCTGGGCTACACGTGGTGTGGTTGTACGTCAAAGTCTCTGTAGGGACGAATGCCACTGCAGTTGCTCCGCCATGTACATCCCTTGTGTCTTGTTCTTATTCTAAGCATCTCCATCTACATCATAGAGCATCCAGTAGATTTCTCACTGTCACCTGCTGACACATCCACCCAATGAAGAACTACAGCAAAATGTAGCATCCACATATAAACATGCACGCGCGCGCACGCACACACACACGAACACCTACAGTAATACATATTCACAAACAGACACAACACACGCACACATACACACACACTTGTGCGCACGTGAGCGCTCACATGCTCGCATACACAAACACACGCGTGCTCGCACACGCACACAAACATGCGCGCATGCACAAACATACACACACTCATACAATCAAACACTTACACACGCACACTAATGTTCAGACATGCGTGCCCACAAGCATGTATGAACGCTCTTGCATAAAGCAAACTAGACAGGTTCATGGACGTCCACAAGCACCCACTGGTTAATACATGATCGAATGCCTGAGCAGTGGTTAACATAAGCACAAGGAACACTTCGCACAACGCATAAAAGACACGCTCATGCCATCCACACGGAGACCCACATAGTATGAACAAACAAATCCGTCCCTTTGTGCAGTACCCAAGAACAACAATGCAGAGAAATTAGAGGAAGAGGTAAGGACGGAGAGGAAGAAAAACTGCAAAGAATGAACGAGTAACAAAATGCATTAGAAGGAGAACAAGTTGGAGAGGAAGTGTTTAGGATATGATCTTTCATCTTCGTGAGTTATAAAAATGCATTCTAAAATGAGACTCCTAAATTCATCCAAAATTAACTGGATATCATAATGGGTGACTCGGTCCCTATAGGTGGTATGCCTTCATAACAAGCCAAACTTCAAAAGAGAAATGTGCAGAGAAGACCAGCTAAATGGGAACAAATAACAGAACACATTAGTGTACCTGAGTACTTTTATTGGTAGATTTAAACAAATATTGAAAAATAGATAAGGAAAGCTCTAAACAGATCAATTTGCTGAAAATAGAGAGAAAGAAAAAAAATCTTCATCTGTTATTTGTACATGCATGATTACTGTAAGTCAATAAGGTATTTCTATGACTATCTTTTCAGCACTTTTGACAGCCAATATATCCTCCTACCTCTGTCTGTACCTCTTTTTGCTCAATAAAGTAAATTTCTACAAATAAATAAGTTGGTCCATTGCGCACAGCATCCCAATCACTGAACTTAACTTTGTGTTAAAGGTGCAAGTAAAAACCTACTAAACAAAGATAAAGACATCAGTTTACATCTTGAGCTTTGCCCATATTTATATTCCCAATAAACATCTTTATATCTCACATCAAATGATTAAAAGCACAGAACAGCTTGGGTTATCTGCCTATTAAAATTATCACAGGTTGCTTTTAAAATACAGTATTACATCACAGTTGATATGTTTTTGATAATCCAAGGAATCACCTGAGAGGAACTTTCAAATATTTCTAGTACATTTCTCAAGTCAGTATGAATTTTATCATCTTTACAAATCATTTTTGACAAATTTGCTACAATGATATAACATCAAAATCTCTATGACAAATAATGCCAGCAAGCTCAGCGTAATTTACAGACAGGACACGTAAACTCGACAATGTTTGATTTCCATTTGAGGATTTAGGAGCAAGAAGTGATGGTGAAACGTTTGTTGGTCAATCCTCTCCTTGAATGCCTGGAAGCAGTCTCCACCTAGAGAAGACAGCAAGAATTATCTTACTGCTTGACGTGTCAACTCTCCCGCCATTAACAGTTACCCACTGATTTACTTGACCGAGAAGATTGCATATATCTTTACTTGTGGTCGCATGGGAAAATGAGTCCTGAAGTAACTCCCCAATATGAACCATGAAAAATACATTTAATTGAAAGGTGATATGCCATAAGATAAATTTACTTTGATCCCATCAGTTTGATTAGGTTTCTCGTACTTTTCATTATCAATTGCAAAATACTTCTTCCACATCAAAAGTAAAAAAAATCATCAACATCATTCCTGTCTTCTTTTTTAAGAAAGAAAAATTAGTACAAGTTAAATAAGTCTCAGTGGTCGAGTACTTTTATTATAAACACAAGCCACGGTTTCTGAAATGCTAGCACAGATTACCAGACAGAAAGCAAGCAGCTACTAACTTAAACAGAAACCGATCTTTTTCACAGACGCATCTGTGCTAAGAGCCATTAATGGAGTTCCGAGAAGTCATTGAGTGAAAAAAGGTCAGGGACCACTAAACATCTTCATGAGTCAGCCTTTTGCATGTCATGTGATCTTTGAAGAGGCAAACAACATTAATTAATTAATGTCTACTCGTTTTCATGTAATAAAATAAAATAACTTCTATCTGGCTTCTTCAACAAAGACAAAATTAGGAGATTAGTGGCAAACACCATCAAGAGACTTTTCAGTTAGTTGCACAGCATTATACTACCTAACTCTCAATGGATAACAGTATTCGGATGCCTTACAAGGGCACCAATAGAGACCAGTTAGGCAATTCAACTTGTAAAATGATCAGACAGTATCTAGTAGTTACTATCTCTTTTTTAAGGAAATAAATCAAAACATTACAACAAGTCCTGCATTGTCATCAAATGAGATAAAAAGGTTTCAGCAGTTACTGGAAAACGACAGCAGACTCGCAGCAACTCTTCAGTTCAAGCGAGAACAACTCGGAGAAGGTTACGTAAAAGCCACTACCAATCACCGCAGCATCTACCCTACTGAGACAACCAGGGCGGCTACAGGGTGACTTACATCAGCTCAGATTTCAATCTCGCTGACGGGGTCAAATACATTCTGCTGTCTGTGTTGGGTGGCCACCCAGGTATGTGCGTAGCGAGGGGTGGGACGCACTAGTATGCGAGGGCTGCAACTGCCAAGAGCGTTAGTAGTACAGGCACCCCGCACACATGGTAAGGGATACTGACAGGATGTCCCTCAAGAAGAACCACACTACCTACTAGGGTCTTATGCAGAACAGGTGTGACTTGGGGATCGCAGGTGTGACAAGGAGAATGTGCAGGGATAAGCACAGGGCAAAGGCAGGGGGTTTGTGTACGGCAAAGTTCAGGTATGAGACTGTCTCCAGGTGGGACTAATTCTGGACCAAACAGTGAATCTTTCTTTCTTTTTTTGGTGAAATTGTCTTTCTCTTCATCTCTTTCTGATTTTATAATGTTGTCAAGAATAAAATGCCAAGTTTAAAGAAAGTGTCAATGCAATATTTTCTGAGTTGCAGTGATTGAGAAAGTGATTAGAAAATAAACCGCATAGTGTTGGGCAATGGCTGTACAAGACTAAAGGGACCAATGAACAACAGCCATCCTGAGCCTTATGACAACTGTCTTTGCAAGTGAACTGCATCAACAAAATAATTGAGTCCAATATACTGCATACTCTTATCTAGAAGTTAAAGGAATGTGTTATTTTCACTTCATTAGTCTAGACCTCTGCGTTCGATTTATTTTGGGAGAAAAGATACTGCCTATAATAAACAAGTTTTCGTAATTTTGACACAGAAATAACAGTGTTTACAATCATGTGTACCGTCTCAGTATATCATGTCAGCAAATGCTATCAACAGTAGTCTCAAAACTCTTTCAAGGACATGACCAGATTAATATAACAAAATTAAACCCTTTCATATTTCACAGAAAATCTACACTCCATAATCATGACCAAAAAATCATCATTACATGTAACTGCAGTTTTGTTTATTTACTGTATTCCAGTAAGCCTTTTATATCGCAAGAAATAGAAACTACACCGGACTTTCGTTTGTTAATGTAAAATTCAGTGGAGTGAGCTCAGCAAGAAAGACAACCAGAGCCGAGTGAGACAGCCTTACATCCGAATGCTAGTCACCATATATCTTCCACATCCTATGCGCAAACCCCATGCTTCTTTCTTTACTCCCCTGCACAGCATTAAAGGCACTCTAGGCCCCAAAACCACAATAATCATCAACAACCAGAATTCTTATGCAACTTCAAGAACTGTTAAAAAATAAATAAATAAAAACTTGCTCATTATCTTCACTTGCCAGATGAATAGTATTATCGATGCAAAGCATTAACAAAGCAAGGAATCACTAAAACAAATAATTATTCGACCAATCATACTTTTCTTTCAGGTGGGATGGGGGTGGGAAGGGGTGGGTGGGGTGGGGATGTTAGATTGAGGGGGGGATAGGTGAAGGGGACTGCTTTTTTTTCATTGCAGATTGCCCAAAACTGTGCACTTTTGGGTAGATTTAAAGGAAACACGCGAATATCTTTTTCTTTTTTCTTTGACCCTTCATGCTGTTTGAAACATGATATTTTGGCTTCCACATATTTGCACATTCGACCAAGTTCATTTCTCTGTCCTTCACCATTATCATCAACCTTTCCACAAATTGAAACACCATGAGAAATTTTGTCTCCTGAAATTAACTAACATACGTTTAATTTGCCTGCCTTTTTTCTTCTGCGAAGTTATTGACAAAAAATACAGGTGTGACAACTGCATTGTATTATATTCATCCTTGAAGGTACATGCAATGTACACATCGCATCACGCAGTGATGGGTTTAACTCTCAAAGATGAACTTTTAGCATATCTGTCGATGAGTAAGACCCTTTCCAAAAAGGACAAACACGGGGCCTGTAGTGACTTTAACTCTGTTCCCGTCACTCAGCCGAAAGCCGTGGCTGC
>JAWQFJ010001075.1:73014-103014 GCA_034096865.1 Theodoxus fluviatilis | reverse complement strand
AGGGCAAAAGAGGGCAAGCCAGGGGAAGGGAAGGGTAGAACAGGAAAGGGAAGGGCAGAGCACCGATATGGCAGAGTATGGCAAGGTCCGATAGGGCAGTTTAAGGCAGGGCAGGGCAGTACAGGATAGGGCAGTATAGAGAAGGGCAGTATAGGGCAGGGCAGTACATGGCAGAGCAGCATACGGCAGGGTAGCATAGGGCACGGCAGCATACGGTAGGGTAGTATAGGGCACGGCAGTATGGGGCGGGGTAGCATAGGTCAGGGCTGCATAGGGCAGAGCAGCACAGGGGCAAGGCAGTATAGGACTGGGTAGCATACGACAGAGCAATATAGAACTGGGTAGCATAGGGCAAGACAGCATTGGGCAAGACAGTATAGGGCACGGCAGCATAAGGCAAGGTATTGGGGCAGGGCAGCATAAGGCAAGGCAGTGTGGGGCAGGGCAGCATAGGGCACAGCAGTATGAGACAGGGTAGCATAGGGCAGGGCAGTATGGGGCAGGGCAGCAGAGGGCAGGGCAGAATAAGGCAAGGCAGTATGGAGTAGGGCAGTATAAGGCAAGGCAGTGTGGGGCAATGCAGCATAGGGCAAGGAGGTATAGGGCAGGACAGCATACGGCAAGGCAGTATGGGGCAGGACAGCATAAGGCAAGGCAGTATGGAGTAGGGCAGCATAAGGCAAGGCAGTGTGGGGCAATGCAGCATAGGGCAAGGCAGCATAGGGCAGGGCAGTATGGGGCAGGGCAGCATAAGGCAAGGCAGCATAGGGCAGGGCAGTATGGGGCAATGCAGCATAGGGCAAGGCAGTATAGGGAAGAGCAGCATAGGGCAAGGCAGTATAGGGCAAGGCAGTATAGGGCAGGGCAGCATAGGGCAAGGCAGTATAGAGCAGGGCAGCATAGGGCAGGGCAGCATAAGGCAAGGCAGTGTGGGGCAATGCAGCATAGGGCAGGGCAGTATGGGGCAATGCAGCATAGGGCAAGGCAGTATAGGGCAGAGCAGTATGGGGCAATGCAGCATAGGGCAAGGCAGTATAGGGCAAGGCAGTATAGGGCAGGGCAGCATAGGGCAAGGCAGCATAAGGCAAGGCAGTGTGGGGCAATGCAGCATAGGGCAAGGCAGTATAGGGCAGGGCAGTATGGGGCAGGGCAGCATAAGGCAAGGCAGTGTGGGGCAATGCAGTATAGGGCAATTCAGCATAGGGCAGGGCAGTATGGGGCAGGGCAGCATAAGGCAAGGCAGCATAGGGCAGGGCAGTACGGGGCAATGCAGCATAAGGCAAGGCAGCATAGGGCAGGGCAGTACGGGGCAATGCAGCATAAGGCAAGGCAGCATAGGGCAGTGCAGTATAGGGCAGGGCAGTATGGGGCAATGCAGCATAGGGCAGGGCAGTATAGGGCAGGGCAGTATGGGGCAGGGCAGCATAAGGCAAGGCAGTGTGGGGCAATGCAGTATAGGGCAATTCAGCATAGGGCAGGGCAGTATGGGGCAGGGCAGCATAAGGCAGGGCAGCGTGGGACAAATCAGTATGGGTTAGGGTAGCGTAGGGCATGACAGTGTAGGGCAGGGCAGTATACGCCAGGGTAACATAGGGCTGGGCAGGATATGCCAAGGTAGTGTAGGATTGAGCAGCAAAGGGCAGGGCAGCATATGGCAGAGCAGCACAGGGCAGGGTAGTATGGGGCAGGGCATGATAAACCAAAGTTAGGGCAGGAAAGGGAAAAATAGGAAAAGGCAGAGAGGCATGAGCAGGATATGGTGGTAGGACAGGCCTGACAAAAGAGTAATGAAATAAAGGTAATGTACCTAAACCACACACGGATGGACAGACCATGGTAAAGATATGGACAAAGCAAGAGGAAAAGAGAGAGATTGATACAGGGAAAGTGGAAACAAACAGATGGACGAACAGATGGATGGACGAACAGATGGACGGACGGATGGATGGGTGAACAGACAGACAGACACTGAGGGAGACAGAGAGAATAAGAGAGAGAGAGAGAGAGAGAGAGAGAGAGAGAGAGAGAGAGAGAGAGAGAGAGAGAGAGAGAGAGAGACAAAAGAGAATCCAAGAGCGTCGCATACCTTTGGTTTTGGACTTGAGCTGGGCGCTTCTCATGGCGTCTTCAATGGCCTGGGCCTCGGCCTGCATCTGGGACATCTGTGCCAGGATGTCAGGGTCCGCGCCTCCGTTCTGTAGGTACGCCTGTCTGATGGCACTGCAGCAAGGAACCACAAAGCTCACATCTCCAGACTTTGCCCAGTCTTGATTCTGTACAGGTCTCGTGCATTTTTATTTTGGGTTATGCAGTATCTATTATCACATGATAAAATACACACCTGTTGTGCTGAATGTAGCTCTGCTAACAATTAAAATATGGAAGAAAAAAATAAATTATTTAAATACAAGGATTTATAAAAGTTTAATGTTAAAAAAAGGTGGAGGTGGGAAAGTTTCCTCACCTGATCTCTGCCACTAACGAATTGCCGTAGTAGATGGGGTAGGTGAATGACTTTCCTTGCCTCCTCTCTTCAGATTGCTGACTGCAAAAAGAAAATTATTGGAATCATATACACTCTGTTATCATCTTCTTCAGGTAAATCTGATGAATTGTATATATCACATCAACAACCAAAACAGTAAATTCAGTGCAATAACCAAGCATGCTGCACCAAACAGATCATATACACTCACACACATACGTACACACACATACACCACATACACACACACAAACATACAAAAACACTACATAAGTATCCCCACGCAACCCATTCCCACACACACACACTTACACACCCACATACACACAAACATGCTGACAAACACAGTTTTGCACACACATGTGCGCATGCACATGCACACACACACACACACACACACACACACACATGCTCACACACACACACGCACACACACACACACAAGCAAACACACACACTTACACACACACAAACACTTACACACACACAAACTCACACACACACACTTACACACACACACTTACACACTTACACACTTACACACATACACACACTTACACACACACACACACACATACAAGCACACACACTTACACACACACATACACACACACAGCTACCTACATGATGTTGATGGGGCCACGGGCTTGCAGGAGCTGTCTGCGTAGTTCCTCCAGCAGCCGCTGGTTCCTGGCTTCCTGTTCCCGCAGCTCCTGCAGCAGAGCGGCAGTGGAGTCGTCTCCCTTGATTGGACGTCGTCCCAGCTCCTCCAGGCGGCGCCGAATCTCTGCAGTCAAAAGAGAGATTTAAAAACCAGCCGTTGCCATTTCGTTGTGAACGAGTTTGAAAAGATGCACGGGGGAAAATTAGACCCCCATTACTCTCTACTGAAGACCGCATGATGTAAATGAGAGGTAGAAAATTTTGCATTGGGATAGAGTAAAACGTTCTAGAAGGTCTTTCACCAGCCTCAAACGCTTTGTGAAATAAGATGCACACATACAAAATGTGAAATAGGCTCTTTACAATGAGAAAGTTGACTAAAACTTGTCAGGGCTGTGCTCTACTCATACTCAAGATATAACTCACACACACACACACACACACACACACACACACACACACACACACACACACACACACACAGACATGCTTTTTCTCCTTTTCCCCCTACTTCTACAATAAAACATTTGCAAAAGCTATCTCTCTCTCTTCTCTCTCTCTCTCTCTCTCTCTCTCTCTCTCTCTCTCTCTCTCTCTCTCTCTCTCTCTCTCTCTCTCTCTCTCTCTCTCGTCTGGTCTGGTCTGGTCTGGATTGGTCTGGTCTGGTCTGGCCTGGCCTGGCCTGGCCTGGCCTGCCTGCCTCTCTCTCTCTCTCTCTCTCTCTCTCTCTCTCTCTCTTTTCTCTCTCTCTCTCTCTCTCTCTCTCTCCTCCCCATTCTCTCTTCTTCCTCCATTTCCTCTCTCCCTCCCTCCCCACAAAAGCCAGAGCTGAAGGAGTCTGCAGCAGTTCTGCTCACCATCTCTCTGGCGCTCCAGGTCTCTGTTGCGATTGCCGAGGTACTCCATGTTGCGTCCGTGGCTTTCTGCCAGCTGTTTGAGTTTGGGGTCTGCATTGGGGTTGTACCGTGGGGGGTCGTTCTGCAGAGACAGACAGGCAGTGCCCGACTTGACAAGATCCACACAGAAACCTTCTTCGTGGTCTCACATGAGAAGTAAGCACAACCGATCTCAGAGGAATGATAGAAAATGTTCGTGGTGAGATAGACATTTCTCAGAGAAAGAGAGAGAGAGAGAGAGAGAGAGAGAGAGAGAGAGAGAGAGAGAGAGAGAGAGAGAGAGAGAGAGAGAGAGAGAGAGAGAGAGAGAGAAGAGAGAGAGAGAGAGAGAGAAAGAGAGAGAGAGAGAGAGAGAGAGAGAGAGAGAGAGAGAGAGAGAGAGAGAGAGAGAGAGAGAGAGAGAGAGAGAGAGAGAGAGAGAGAGAGAGAGATGAAAGAACCGTCAGACTGTGAAACAGTGTCATGAACTGATGTGTTATCGACAGATTCAGCTTTTCATGTTGTCACCCAATATCCATCCGTTTAAAAGGTCCCATTTGTTGAATCGGAAGTCACAATTTACGTAGAAAATCCCTTTTCGAAAAACATTGGGAGATATATGGCGTATTCACCTCTGGTCAGAAAAACAATACATTTCACAAAGCAAACGAAAGTTTCAAAATGAACAAACGATCAAATACAGGGTATGCGTTTAAACAAGACACCTTAGCTTCTTCATTCAGTTGGGATGACGAGCGTGAAGTAATCAGTAATGGCGATTTGAGAGTGAATAGTGCCATACGGGATAGCAAGGAAAATGCATAAACAGCGTGAGCCTGTAAAAAGACAGTCCAGAAGCTTTGAGGGAAACAGCAATTCCAGCAGTAATATATCATGCTTGATACAATTTTTCGTTCCTTGATACTTTGCTTGTCGTACAGAAAGAGGCTATACTTGCAAATGGACAAAATACCCATCAATACTTAGCACACAATCATGTGTGAGATCAGCCACTACAGTAGAAAAATAGTATTTACGGAGAGGCTACAGCTAATACCGATGACCAGAAGTCAGCGGGACGGGCTAATAAAGTATGCCAGGAAGTTTTGTTCTACCACAAGCACTATTAAAAAAGAAAACCACATTAATCAATTTAATAATTGATCAATACGTCAACATCAGAATAACAATTCATTCATCACTCAAAGTAATCACATAACTCGACATAAATAAATCATGAAAACAACTTTCGTAAAAGCAAAAGGGAATGTTTCAGCATCAGCTCTTCCATTGCTTCAGTTCTGCAACAGGCAGCAGCGTCTCTGTGCCCATGCAAGGCGCCATGCAGGAGTCGAACCTCGGCACGGCCAGGGCTGTGGGAGTGACGAGGTTGGACGCCAGAGGTTCAATAGCGGCATTAGAAGGCCGTCGACGGGGCGCCCCTATCGACCGTCCATCAGTTGTGTATGGATCGGGCACACCGCTTTCTTCGCCTTTCAATAAAGGACGGACAATGAATGGCCCTGGACGATATGAGGACTTCCACGGCTTGGCTCGCTTGATTTATGTGAATGGAGAAACTGGACGTCAGAAAGACACTCTAAAGGTAGCCACTATCATGGGAATATACACAAATATTAAACCCCATAGGCTAGGAGTCTAAAAATGGTGTAGAAACCGGGGGGGGGGGGGGGGGGGGGGGGGATGTTCAATCATGTTGACAGTAAACCTGATGGATAAACGTCTCGCAATTATTCATTAACACGAGTTCAATTCTCAACGGCCGTTGGCTCAAAACTGCCTCTCTTGGTTGGTAGCCAGCGCATTGTGACGTCGAAAAATCAAGAGCAGTAGGTCGGACATACAAAACCTAAATATTTTCTTACAACGTAGAAAATAAAAAACGTGGTCTTGTCAACTACTCAACAAGCGACGTCGTGTGTTGCAGAGCAAGGGGAGGTAATCGTTGCAACTTGTCAATTGTCTCCCTGGAGACATGGACGCTTCTTCCTCGTTGGTAGTTGGTTGAAGGTTAGCTGGCCTTCCAAGGGCGGTAGGGTTGAGAGGGGGTGCGGTTTGGGTGGGGGAGACTTACTTCCGACGGCAGGTGCATAGAGAGGCTGGAGTCGGAGTGGCGGGTTTGCGCATTACGACGAGTGTGTCGGCCGCGTCGTACTGGGCCCCGATCCGCCTGCAGTCGCCTCCGCTCTCTGTTGCGCTCGTACTGCAAACAACCATGCAGTCCGAAAAATGCGTGTGTTTAGCGTCTCCCTGTATGTATATAGTGTGCTGCTGATCAGGATGAGCATTGTATTCGAAATAGTATGGTGTATTTTCGGCTGCATTCTGACATATTTCAGTGATAGGCGTGTGTGTATTCGGGGGTGGGTGGGTGCGGTGGGTGGGTGGGGAAGATGCGAGCAGTTCTGCACGTGTAAACAACTGTAATTCTGAGCTAAATAGATGTATGTGTAAATATAGTGTGTATGCAGCTTGACAAATACATACACATATTTACAGGCGTGAAAAATCTAAGAAAATTGTATGGAAAATATTTTCTTCGAAAATACAAGCTGGTTGCCCCTGAACAGGGAAGTATAACAATCAAGTCCATTTTTCTATTCTTCTATTTATCTATTTTTTTGTTATTTCTCAGAAAATTGCACAGAACCCAAAATGCTTATATCTTTTCGAAGACTTCCATAAAAGTACTCTCAACATTTTTCCCGCACTTTTTTCAACTTCAGTCAACAGGACGTCATGTCCTGACCCGTTCCAGCACGCCTGGCTGTCGGTAATTTTGATTTAATCTCCCCTACTTGACAACTCTTTTGTGGGAGCGCGAGGCAATTTTCATCTCCCTGCCACGAAATTGCAATGTAGGTGTATCATGCCTTCGGCGCTTCATAGCAGAGCCGTATCGTTTAATACCCCTTTAATCTATGAACGACCGGGTGAAAATGTGATCCTGGAGATAGATTTCATGCCGCGTACAGGGTCACATCAATCAAGCATGTATGACAGTGCAGCTATACGTACTTGACAGGCAACAGAGGCACCCCACAGAGTGTCCACGTGTCATAAGAGGAAACTTTTTAAAGAAGACTGCTTCAAGTCTTTCGCTGAATAAATATGGTTTCGAAAGTCATCTAAATATAATGTCCTCGAACGTTTTAAGGGAGTGGCAGTTAGCAATGTGAAATAGATAACTCCCCCCCCCCCCCTTCCTCCCCCCCCTTCCTTCCCCCCCCCCCCCCCCCCCCAACCACCACCCCTGTAAACGTCGATTCATTTTGCACCTGTGATGACAACCATTCACATAAAGTTTAGGAGGCATTAGCTACTAGCTTCATTATTCATATTCTGTATTAACATTGCTAAACGTGTTGTTTGAGAATACAATTTTAATACGTTTTTTTCATTCTCACTACTTGATATCGTGATGTGTTTATCCCTTGGAACTCTCTCTCTCTCTCTCTCTCTCTCTCTCTCCCTTTCTCTCTCTCTCTCTCTCTCTCTCTCTCTCTCTCACACACACACACACACACACACACACACACACACACACACACACACACACACACACACACACACGGGACTCAACACTCTACTCCAAAACATCACCTCTAAGACATTCCTACCTCAATAAATCATAATGACCATTATCATCATCATCGATCATTATCATCATCATCGCCGTCATCTATCATCATCATCATCATCGTCATCGTCATCATCATGCCAGTCATGACTGCTCACCTCGATCTGCATCTGCCTGACGTCCTTGTCCTTGGAGAGATGCACCTTGCCGGCGCCCTGCTGCCGGGGCCGTGGCTCCATATCCTGCAGGTCGTCCAGAAGCAGTCGTTCTTCCAAGTCCCGGACCTCTCGTTCCTTGGCCTTGCGCTCCTTCAGGGCCAGCAGCTCCTCGCGCTTGTCGAGCAGAGACATGGCATTCCGCCGTCAGTGACAGCGGAGGACATCGCGAGGCCTTAGCCCTGATCTCTTCCTAACTGCGTTCACGTTTCGCCTCCAAACAAATCTGATATTTCCCCTTCGTTACCGACAGCTCCGAGGCAAGGAACATAGCGACCGTCGGATCTAGCTGGGAGTGTCGGCTCGTCATTCGTTCCCTCAGCTAGAGATCATCTTCCAAGCCTGCAGGTTTGGCGTTACCTTCGATTATACGTTCTTCCGTGACGTGAGGTTTCAAACGCTTGGCCCATCGCAAGTGGAAATCGTTGCCGCTTCGTCGCGACAACGGCGGAACCTGATAAGATCGGCAGAGCTGCCTACGAAATTAATGCTGATGATGCCGTTTACTGCATCCATGGTTTCAGAAACTATGGGGTCTCGACAGCGGTTGTGGTTGAGCTGGGAGATCCTAGGACAACATCCCTACGCTGCTGACTATCCCTCTCTCTCAGCCTGACTGGCGGCACGAATGACAAGAAGTCATCGCAGCCCCTGGCAGGAGAATCTCATGAAAGGAAGGCTTTGCACGTGGGCGCGACAACCATGAACTCTGAAAGAGACCTATTGAGGCAAAAAATCGCGCAGATCAATGAGCCCTTGAGAAACGGCGGGGGCTCTATTGGTATTCCACTCAGAGAGGGGGTCGGGTCTGGGATTGGTTGCGGGGACGCGTTCTCGACAAAAGCGTCAGGGAGAACGAAGCAATTCCGCCGCTACGCTGCCAGGCACGACCCAGCATGCCCGGGCGTCTTCAAAGGCCTGGACCCATCATGGCAGCACGCCGTTTTATCGCTTTGTGGGGAGTGGAGATACCATTACTCCGAGAAAGCACAGCACAATGCACGACCACAAACCCCAGGCAAAGGTTTCTCAGACCCGCACGGAACCAGAGTGTTGATCCTGACTACGCGGACTCTGCTAAGACAACACGGGTTTGGGATCCATAGCAAGTGTCTCAACAACTCACCCGACTCGACGAACATCAGCGTGATTGAGCTTCCCTACCGTGTTGTGCATTGCCGTCGTGAAAACGAACCCACCACGCCTTTCGCGCATTCACCTAGTTTTCCACCGCTCTTTTGTCGGTCTCACGTCTCGATTAAAAGGGACCGAATTTTGCTTTGCTCTCGCAGTCAGCAGTGAAAAGAGTCAACCACTGGGAACTTATTAAGGACTAGTCAGGCGAAGTTGCTTACAAAATCCTTCGACTCTTTCTTTCTTCTGGGTCCAATCACTACCAGCTACTTTAAAGCAACAAACTGACCATGATAGACGTCTAACCAAAGACTATTCGTAACTATATAATCTTTGGTCTAACTGAGCCGCTCCTCTGTAACAACTACACTGCTGCTACGTCAGAGCTCAATTGAAAAGCAAGTTTGTGGAAGTAAGAAAATCTGGTCAGCCTTGTTTGCCAAGCCATAGAAATGAGGTAAACATGCTGATGTGCCCAGAGAAGGCTTGGTGAGTCAGATCCACAACAAGTGCCCAATCGTATTAGGATAAAATGCTCTAGGTAATATTTTAGATCCATGCTCAATGTCTCTATAATACTAGGACTCTTGCAACAACACTGTGAAATCAAGTCTCTGTGATAGTAATTCAATGTAGCATAAAGTCCAGTTCCACTTTTTTTCATAATATTTAAGTTAAAGCTTTGGATCACAAATATTGAGTTACTTTTTATGTTAACATTTACAATCGATTACATTTATATAAAGCACATCACCAGTACATTGATCAACGCTATCGAATGTCAAATGTTCATTCCTTTCTTTCAAGTTATATCCAGCATTGTATCCATGTTAGAACACAACATCATACACCAAAAACCAGACCCACTTATGTTTAGCAACAAGCAAGGACACACATTTTATTTGACACCATAGCTCTTCCAAGTTAGATATGCAGTGAGCTCTAGTCCAACACTTTTGTTTATCCATTCAAAGGCTTAAATAATCGATTTCTCAAAATATGGAAACTCTTAGCATATCCATGGAGTTGGTGTATTTCATACATAATTACTATCATTTCATCCATAAGTACATTTATATGAGTTAAGACTAGATCCCATTTTCAAAATGCAGGCTGGCAAAACCCAAACCATTCTCATTGTCACCACCAGCAAACAGCTTTGCAGGCCAAATGAAGCTTTTCCTGTATACATGCAGTCCCTTTCCTTAACTGGCAGCAACAAGGTTTGAACAGCTTTGCAGGCCAAATGAAGCTTTTCCTGTATACATGCAGTCCCTTTCCTTAACTGGCAGCAACAAGGTTTGAACAGCTTTGCAGGCCAAATGAAGCTTTTTCCTGTATACATGCAGTCCCTTTCCTTAACTGGCAGCAACAAGGTTTGACAAGCTTTGAAGCTTTTCCTGTATACATGCAGTCCCTTTCCTTAACTGGCAGCAACAAGGTTTGACAAGCTTTGAAGAGAACCAAGATCATGCAAGCACAAGATGAGTCGTCCCATTTGCAGCAGTGGGAGAGATGTTTTTAAATTTTTTAATCAAGGGGGGAAATGTTTTTGCAATAGAAAAGAAAAGAAAATGAATTCATGCATAGGGGTGAGATCTTTGTCAGGAAACATGAAAGACAAAATGAAAATCCAAGGCAGCATGCATAGTCCCCATTGCAAGCACGAATGGCAAGTTCAGCCAGGATGGAAGTTCCACAGGAAAATGGTCATAAAGAGGCAGCATTTCCACCAGCCACCAAAGTGTACAGAGCATGTCAGAGTCTTAAAGCTGAAAGGGGCAGAAGGCATGGAGAGGAGGAAATAGCTTACCTTGCTCTCTAAGATGTCAGTTACCAGCTGGAAAGCAAGCACTACTGGGTTAGTCCACTCTCATGAAAACAGATAAAAGCTTGCTTTGCAGTGTAGTCCTACATTGGAGGAGTACATTCGTTTTATCCATGAACCTCTACACTGGATGGCATGACTGTTTTGATTGCCACAGCACTATATCAAAGTATACATGAGACTTCATCTCTACAGCAGGTAGGTAAACCACACATACTACTATAAGGCCAGCAAGAAGGAAACTTCAGCTCATGAGTTATGTGAAGTTAATCAAGTTTGTATAGAGTGCACAAGGGGTGTATGCAGGTATTAGATGAGACATGTGCCACTCTCTAACATGGAAAAGCAAAGAGCACTACAGGAGGAACAATGGCTACAGAAACCACTCATCAAGATTTGCCAGAACAAGGCACAGCAATATCAGCAAACAAATCAATCTGGCACAAGAAATAAAGTCAACTTCAAGCACTTTTTTAATGTTTTATTCACAAAAGTTACATCCATCCTCTTGCATTTCTACATGTACTTACAAAACACACACAAAGCAACTGTAGGAGATATGAGTGATCCAACAATATGTACATAACACTCTTGCCTTCATCATTTTTCATCCACAAGCATAAAAGATACACATGTAATCTTTTTCAAGAAACCATCAAGCAACCAAAAACATAGCAAGCATGTGTTTTGCTGTTTCCCTCAAAATGTAGGTATCCAAAAGATAAACACACCAAGCAACATTAACCACAAATTCAATGGAAATGAGGTGAAGTAAGAACTCTTCTGTGAGTAGGATAATGCAACAGAAAAAACATGTTGATAAATGACACCACAAATAAAACATATGTTTGTGAAGTCAAATAGAGAGATATAAATGGAAGTGGCTCAACAGAGACATAAAGAAGGGAAGTAGAAAAGTCATTCAAGGAAACCTACTGTGAGACCAGCATTACCAGCACACACAAAAATGAAGGAAAGTAGCACCATACTTCCCAAATGTCTTTGAATAAATACCTTTTTTTAAGGTTATTGATCTTATGTAAGTCCAAAGTGTTTATAAGACTCCTCATCCAAAATCTATAGGTAATGTCAAAGCCATAATACCATGCCTCTTTTCTTGGTGTAGGGCAGTGAAATGTTCTCTCACTCCCATGAGGTTCAAGCTATGATGTAGCCCTCCTTTGAATCCAGAAGAGCTGAGCTACTGCAGACCTTCAACATCAACTTGGACATTTTCTCTTTTAAAAGCCAACATTCTGGTCCACCATCCCAGCACGTCGGAAAGGGCATGATGTTGGTGCCAAAAGCAAATAGCTTTGGCACATGTCTACATACAACTACACACACTGACAGCAGCAGAGCAAGAAAAGAAAGCACTGACTGACCTCAGGAGAGGCAGGCCGGGGCTCCTGTGAACGCCGGAAGAACATCTCATCAGGGTCCCCAATGCCCACACAGAACCGGTCCCTGTGCTTCTGCAGCAGGGCCGGGTTCTGGAAGACCATGTTGCACTGATGGCATTTCCAGTTCATCTCATGGGCCATTCTGCTACGTCACTACATGGAGTCTACTGGAAGGCACGGGGTCACATCATGATCTGCAACAGACAAAATAACAAAGAAAAAGAAAATTGATTAAGTCAGGTAAGATTAAACAAATGCACATATGTCCTCAGTAATTGATTTATTTCACTATCTCTTCTCCTTACATAATTTTCGTCCATTTCTCTTCATCAGTAAACAATACCAAACTTTAAAGATTATTCTTATTTCTTTTTAATTACTATTCAGGGTGGGACTCTTTTTCCTAAGCAATAAATGTATTTTCTTCCTAGCCCATATTCCCCAGCCCTTTGATCTATGCATTCAATGTAATTGTATCGGAATGACTGACTCACTTGCCCTTTTACAGCCTCTCTCACGCTGAGAAACCTTTATGGCCTGCTCCATGGGAGCTGTGCAACTACTTCATCGATGCACTTAATTGGCCCAGCCACCCTACTGTGTGCCTCCACAATGCAAACTTCCCATTTCAAGGCGCCTTTGTCAAGTAGCACACAATGACTCTCCGTACAACCGTGCCAATACCCAGGGGTTAACACCTCGATATAAAGATTTGGAAACGAACATAAATTGCAATCAATAAACTTTTCACATTTATCTGGTGACGCGTGGATCCTAATCCCCCAAAACACACACATGATGCCGTTTTCACACTATCTTATCGTTATTACTACTGCGCGCATGGCAGGTCTATTTGTCAGTACTCGACGAATCACACAGTGGTCACAGAAAGAAATCAGAACACACCTCGAAGCCACAGAGAAATACTGCCAATAACAGGACAGATAGTGTCACATCAAACTCGGGTCGGTGTCGACATGCTCCGACAGAGAGTGATACGGCCACAATTGATCACCACCGAGAATTCTGGGGGACCAAGGAGAGTTTTCTCGTTCTGACGTTGACACCGATCACTCCAGCGAGCTGACGTGTTCGCCTTGTTGTTAGTGTTCCTCTTCGCTGCTTCGGGTTCTTCGCGCCTCGAGAGTAAAAAGTAAATACACGTAGTACGGATTTTGACTATTTCGTGGTAGGATAGACTTACACATTTGGGAACGTTGTTACTTTGGAAAATTATCGAATGTCGCACATCAAGAACCGAAAAAACACTGAATACTTGCCTGCTTCGCTCCTTTCGCCTCCCGGGGTTCGCCATTTTGACGCGACTTGTTGCACGCGACCGCTCCGCGCACCTGATTCGCTGTTGCTATAGGAACGTTTACAACCTCTTGTCTGAAGAGCTGACTCGGTCAACACCTCACGAAATTGCGTAGAACTACCGATCTGAGCAATAGGAATCATGAGGGAGGACAGTTCGTTCAAATAACGGGGTTCGTTTACTGTCTTAAACTGCGGACCGCCCCCGTTTGTTGACTGGGAGTGTCTGCGATTCACATTGACTGCATAATGCAGTGTCATGAGAGCGATCGTGACGTTTCCGTCGACACGGGCCTGAAGTCGTGCATTAGCACCACAAACGGCTCAAGAGGAACGCACAGCCACGTTAGGGCTGAGAAAAACCCCACTCCACCCTGATGTGGTCCCACTTGGCACTAAAGGGTGTGGAGAGTGTTTATACTGGAAAGTGTCGTTGTTTGACCAGAGGGACAGTACACAACTATTCCATTTGATTAGCAGACACGAGTGACTGGGTATAATACATGTATACTAATAAAGTTGCGCCTGTTGTGTTTGTGTTAAGGAATACCCAGTACCCGATTTCCACAGGGGAAAAAATATATGTGGATTTGAAGCACCAAAATTAAAGTCTACGAAACATCGAGGTGACTTTTCTACAGTCCAGTCAAACATATGTCATGCACTTATTATTTTACACTCCTATCTCGCCACCTCACCTCTACACCTTACTCTGTCTCTCTCTCTCTCTCCACCCCCCTCCCCCCCTCCTCCCTCCCCCCCCTCCTCCAACCCCCCCCCCCCCCCCCCCCCCCCCCCCCCCCACACACACACACACACACACACACCAGTGTTGCTTTACTGATTGTATGTACAAATGTATAGAATGAAAACATGGAAATTTCTGTTCATCTGGGATTTAATTAATCCATCCTGATTAGTCCTTCAAATCTTAATAATGCCCACACAAAAAATATTGTCAACAAGCATTGATGTTGTACTGACCGAGAATGTAAAAACTCTTAACTCTATCAAAGTACAGTATAGTCCATCACACCATAGACTATATGGTTTCTTACGGCCTATTAGCCTTTGTAGGTTACGTAAGGTCAACAAGCACGAAATATACTAGATCAGTATAGAGTAAACGCAAATCAAGTCACGGTGCCCCAAGTCTTACGAATCGCGTAGGGAGACGCGGTGGGTCTATTATTACCCCGAACCCACAGGGGGGACATAGACTAGAGTTGACATCCCAACACACTAGTCTTTGATCACACTTTAACCCAATGCTTTCCCCAAGGCAAAACATATTTCTTGCACATAAGTATTTGGCAAGACCTCAAATTCCCTGACTGCTGCCATTTTTCACTGGCACTGGCACTCACCTGTGGGTGGTGTGTCCCCTATCTTCAGGCAGGCACTGCATGCCTTGTGGAGAGCTACCACCATACTCACCTGGCATGCACCGTTCCTTGTAGTGGCACCCCCGAGTGGATTGCTGTCCTGAAAAGCCCCCACTTCAGTGGCTCGCCTTCCTCCCAGGATAGTGAATGAAAATTCTTATGCAGGGCTCCTGTTGTGCACAGAGAGAGAGAGAGAGAGAGAGAGAGAGAGAGAGAGAGAGAGAGAGAGAGAGAGAGAGAGAGAGAGACGAGACAGAGACACGAGACAGAGACAGAGACAGAGACAGACAGACAGACAGACAGACAGACAGACAGACAGACAGACAGACAGACAGACAGACAGAGACAGACAGACAGAGACAGACAGACAGACAGACAGACAGACAGACAGACAGACAGGCAGGCAGGCAGGCAGGCAGACAGACAGACAGACAGACAGACAGACAGACAGACAAAACAGACAAAACAGACAAAAGACAAACAGGGAGACAGAAAGAGACAGAGACAAGCAGGCAGGCGGACAGAGGACGGACGGATGGACAGACTGACAGAGACAGTGGGAGGTAAGAGAAAGACAAAGTCTAGAAGTAATAAAAGCTATGTCTAGGTTAGATAATGACATGTCATTCCTGGAGCAGGTTATAAAATGTATCCAATATTGCTAAGGTCACATCATACATGGATGCACTAAGTCTCCATCTTTCATTTTGTAAGCCATCCAAGTGCTTTTCGCTATTAACGCTCAAAATACCCCAAAAAGAACATGTTCATCCACAAACTATTCTGATGGATCATCAATTTCAAAGGTTCAGATTGCTTACGGTGTTTCCCACTCAATTCAACGATCATGCAAGCACTTTGTGGTGGCAAGGGGTTTTTGCTACAACATTTTTAAAAATAAAAGATCTATCATTATGATAAATGCATTATTGATTCTGACCCAAGTTCGAAGTAGCAGGGTTATCACATCCACAATGTGAGTTGGTGTTTAGAGTCCTGACAAACATATCCATCCCAAACTTGTGATAATGCCCAACATGAAACTTCTGGAATCTTATTAGAGTACCAAACATTTTTAGAGACATCATCAGAGCCAATTATCATAATCGTGTGCAGACACATGAAGGTTTCAAACGAATTTATTCAGGAAATTTCCCAACATTTAACATTAAAAACAACCAGAATAATTGTGACACCCAGTTGACTGTTTGAGCAATCTGTTTACAGCTACATGTTCTGGATTCTCTAATTGAAGTTTCACTGAAGGATGTACAGCCGTCCAGAGAGTATTCAAGACAATGTAATGTTACACAAGCCGTCACACATCATCTCATACTATTACAAAAAGGAACTTTCAAAATGAGATTGTCGGGGAATATGGTACACTACTGATTAAATATATTCAAAGATGTTTGTTCACTTTCAGATGGGGGATAACAGATTTGTACACCCATGAACAAAGATATGCAACACACGTGCAGCATTTTGCCCGTTGTGCCCAGAGTAAGGGTAAAATTCATTTTCTGTTGAGATGCATACGCTACATCTGGTTTTGTCATTTTAAAACTAACAAGAAGGGCAAAGCCCACACGACTCACATGCTGAGAGGATGTGAAAAATGGCTGTTTTTTAGACAATACTTACGGCCCCTGCGACCTTGACCTTGAAGCAAGGTCAAGTCACTATGTGTGTTTTTTGACGCCTTGTCATCATACACCATCATGCCAAATTGGGTGTTGATAGACTTAATAGTCTCCGAGAAAAATCCAACGTTAAAGTTTTTTACAGACGACAGGACGCCCGGACGCCCGGACGGATGACACGGGTGACCTGGTATGAAAGTATAACATGTGTACTACAATGTTATGAAGTTTGGAAGAGTTATCTTCCATAGTTCAGGGTCAAGGTCACTTCAAAATATGTATACAATCCAACTTTAAAGAGCTCCTGTGACCTTGACCTGGAAGCAAGGTCAATCAAACTGGTATCAAAAGATATAGATGACTTTGCCCTATATACCATATATAGGTCAGGTATCCAATCTCAAAAACTTCAGAGAAAATTGGGAAAATGTGAAAAATTGCTGTTTTTAGACAACATTTACGGCCCCTGCGACCTTGACCTTGAAGCAAGGTCAATTCACTATGTATGTTTTTTGACGCCTTGTCATCATACACCATCATGAAAAATTGGGTGTTGATAGACTTAATACTCTCCGAGATAAAGCCAACGTTAAAGTTTATTACGGACGACACCACGCCAGGACGGATGAAACGGGTGAGTACATAGACTCACTTTTGCTTTGCATGTGAGTAAAAAATTCTTAAGAGTAATGATGTACAGAATGTTTCAAGAACCACAATTCTATTTCTATTGAAAGAGTTCCAGTACTGAAGTTGGGCTTTGAATTAACTTGAAAGCGATTTTTTACATCTTGATGACATGAACACATCATGGATGATAGTTCCACTTGCTCCAGTTTAAATTGCACATGCATTGTAAGTGGCTGCTTGAAATGGGCCAGAGGTCATCTCTAAATTCATTGGTTTGTTCATACTAGTGTTGCAAGCTTTGAAAGCCCAGTGCATTGCCCTACCCATCCTACCCTCTTTTTTTTCTCATTTTCCTCATTACTTCAACTTTGTCACTTATTGATCATGGCCCGTATCCAGAACGGCGAGTTATTTTAACCCCGATTTATCTCTCAACTCAGACGATTCCAACTGTCTGTTCTGCTCTCCCTTGGCTGAAAACCAGTATATATAGCAAAGCGTAACCTAGGATCCTCTGACGAGCGTATACCTTATCTAACCGATCAAGATAACCCGGGGTTAGGGGATAAATTGAGTGTTAAAAAGATAAATCGCCGTTCTGGATACGGGCCCATGTCTAGATGTCTTATTGTAATGTACAAGTAAAGCAGCAATTATGAAAAGTTGCCATGGCATGGGTCAATCTCCAGGAAAGCACCACTTGATGAAACTGTTCCAGGAGTCTTGCCATCCAATGGCACATTCAGGATAACCAAATCAGTCAATGCTATTATAACACAATGAATGTTACCAGTGTGGAAAAAGTATAATCCATAGGCACATAGCTTGGAAGAAGGGCTCAGGGCAGGCTTCTTGAAGTTTGCATTTTAATAGTGTGGTATCTACATGGATATCATCCAACCATTAGTCACAGGACAGAGCTGCCACGTCCTGGTGACTCGGCGCTCTACGTCCCGGGGCGGGAGGCTCTACCCCCCTTGGTGTACGTTCACCTGCAAACGGCCCTTTTCAGGGCCATCTATGCTCACGAAAGAATACAAGTCGGTTGCTGTCCACGCTTCTTTATTTGTCTAACCATTAATCAGATGGTCAAAATGTACTCAGGTCATTGCAAAATACCAGTCACTTTTTAGACCCTTAGGCAGGATTCATTTTTCTAAAGCATGCCAACACAATGACTTGTCCATCCATGATTAACAAAAATTACCAAATCTTTCATTTGAGCTTTGAGATCATCATACCATAACAGACAACTTCATCTTTCTGTGCCAAAAGATAAAAACGGTGTTAACATTTTTATACCACGTGTTCTCCATAGATGAGGAGCAAACATATGTTCCATCAATAACCTTCTCCTTATTATGGGTCAGCTCACCATTTTCCATATGTGTACACAAAAATGAGATGATTCATGAAGTACATGACACTTTATAATGTGCAATATTGAATTCATCGGGAGTTAAAAGCTTTGGGGATCATGAAAAAATCCAAACTAGTTTCTTCTCTACCACAGGCAGGGGGGGAGCGGTTCATTTCTTATGAGTAGTTAGACCTCACAGTGTGCAGTAAGGGCAGTAAATTGTAATTCTAAGAGTTCTTGCAACTCTAATTTTTCTACGCCTCTAGCAAATTTAGATGCCAGTTTTGTGTGCTTCATGGACTACCTTCTGCGCGTGCATGTTGCTGTTCTTCTGCGGTTATTTCTTCTTGAGCGGCCATGTTACGAAACGCATATTTTCCTTTTCGATGTTGGTTGTTGTATAGTATGCAGTGGGTTGGGAAGTGTCTGCCAAGCCGTTAGGTAACCTTGATATTTCTGCCAAGCCAGTGTTCATAGCCAGATTTGTGTGGTGTGTAAAGACTTGGAAGGAAAACTGAATGGTGAACCTTGTTTTCCTTCTAATAGAGAAATGGACTTAGTAGGACGTTTGAGATGAGATTGAGCACATCTTGGTTCGTATTCAGCCATTGACCAATCCCCAGTGGACTTTTTAGAAGACAGACAAATGAGACAGCTCAATTATTGATCAATGGAAAGATGACTGGTTGTGTGAACAGTTGATTGGTCGTTTAGAGTAAAATCACGACTCAAGACACCTTCCAGTGATGTGATTGGATGAGGACAGCTAGTGGAATTTTGCTGTTGTATAAAAACCCGTGTTGTGGAATTATAGTGTGCCCCGTTCCAGAGTTTTCACAGGGACAGACTATGTGAGTACGGCGCCCTGTCTGAGAGTTCACGTGCTGAGCTAACTGTGAAAACCAATGAAGTTTCTTCCACTGAAAAACAATGCCCAGTCACCCACTTCAAGTGACTATGCGTAGTCAGGGTGCTGAATGGAGTTTTGACCTTGCTCCTGCACAGAGAGAGAGACAACGCTAAGGTATCTCCAGTTTTCTTTTATGAAAAGTTTCTCTTCCCTATGTGAATTGCGCCACTGTCTCCCTGTGCTGAGGAAATGACTTCGGAGGTTCTCCGACGCATGAGAAGACGCCTGTGAGAAAGTTACGACTGACTCCATCACCTCGTCGACCTTCCATATTGCCTCGACCGTCCGGCCGTCCGTCACGTCAGATGGGATATTGTCGTCTGCTCCATGTCCTCTCGTCTATCCACGTACGACCCCTGAGCTTCTACAGCTTCTCCAACTCAAGTTCAAGTCAAGACATCGGTCTCCTCTACGTGAAACGAGAATAACGTCTGCCTCCTCTCCGTGCGAGGCATTTTCCCCTGTTTCGTCGTGTGTGATGAACGTGAATTCATAATTGGATTTTTAAAAAACCTCCATCTTCCCCCTCCCGCTCCCGCTGTGTGTGTCACTCACGTGCCGGCGTGTGCACGCTCGCTGCTGATTGGCTGGAACCGAACAAGTCTCAGTTAAGTATGGTTACTCTGGCTTGGCAGGCCACTTTAGATTAAGTATTGTTTATTTTGGGGAAAGGTTTATTTTAATTAGCAATGCGTTTCAGTTTCTTTTTGATTCATTGAATATTGTGTCGAAAATTTCACTCATGACCTTTTGAATTATCTATGATTAAAGTTCTTTTGAAGTTTGATTTCGGTATCCCATACCTCATTTGTGGACGTATGTCATCGTTGTCTGAATGAGGAATGGAAGGTGGCAAGTGGGGCACCCAATTTATCCCTAGACAGAAAACGATCCAAAGAAAAGATTAATCATCTTATGACCACTTGTAACAGGCCACTATTGGTAACTATTGCTGTAAACATTTTTTAGTATCGTTTACGCTCTGCCGTGTTTCTTTTTCTTGTCTTGTGAAGTGAGTTCAGTTTAGATCTGTTTATTGTTATCAAAATTGGTTTCAAATCCTTTCAAATCGTTTCTTCTGGTCAACGTTTTTCTTGGTTTGTAAGCTAAATTGTAACTGCAGCTGTTTTGACCAAGCTCATTTGTCGAATTCCAAATTAATTCTTAATCCAAATAGCAACTAGCCAAAGGGTTTGATCTGTTTCTGTTCATTTTTTTTACAGTAGTCACGGATTGAGTTGAGAGAACATTAGCCACGTCAAAAAACTCAGAAATCTTCACCTCTACTATAGCTGAAAGAAATGTTCGCCTCATAATTTTGTATTAACCTCCACGAAACCAACAGTATTCTGAAACTTGAACCATTCAACTGCTTTTGGAACCGATCGATCTTCGTCAACCTTTTCGTCTGTTCACTCTTTGTTTTTGTTTTTGGACATTTGATAAATTTGAACAATTGTGGACTATAACATAATGGTAAAATAAATCTGCTATTAATTTGGAACTTTATTGACTGACTCTTGTTTTCAACGTTAATCAACAAATTCTGTAAATCTGCACCAACATGCCAAATGTAGGAAGCAGGCAACTAGGAAGACAGCACAAGGGCAAAGCCCACACGACTCACATGCTGAGAGGATGTGAAAAATGACTGTTTTTTAGACAACACTTACGGCCCCTGCAACCTTGACCTTGAAGCACTACGCCTTGTCATCATACACCATTATGCCAAATTGGGTGTTCATAGACTTAATAGTCTCCGAGAAAAATCCAACGTTTAAGTTTTTTATAGACGACAGGACGCCCGGACGGACGACATGGGTGACCTAGTATGAAAGTATAACATGTGTACTACAATGTTATGAAGTTTGGAAGAGTTATCTTCCATAGTTCAGGGTCAAGGTCACTTCAAAATATGTATACAATCCAACTTTAAAGAGCTCCTGTGACCTTGACCTGGAAGCAAGGTCAATCAAACTGGTATCAAAAGATAGGGATGACTTTGCCCTATATACCATATATAGGTCAGGTATCCAATCTCAAAAACTTCAGAGAAAATTGGGAAAATGTGAAAAATTGCTGTTTTTTAGACAACATTTACGGCCCCTGCGACCTTGACCTTGAAGCAAGGTCAAGTCACTATGTGTGTTTTTTGACGCCTTATCATACACCATCATGCCAAATTGGGTGTTGATAGACTTAATAGCCTCCGAGAAAAATCCAACGTTAAAGTTTTTTAAGGACGCCTGGACGCCCGGACGGACGACACGGGTGACCTAGTATGAAAGTATAACATGTTTACTACAATGTTATGAAGTTTGGAAGAGTTATCTTCCATAGTTCAGGGTCAACTTCAAAATATGTATACAATGCAACTTTAGAGCTCCTGTGACCTTGACCTTGAAGCAAGGTCAAGTCACTATGTTTTTTTATATGCCTTGTCATCATACACCATCAAGCCAAATTGGGTATTGATAGACTTAATAGTCTCCGAGAAAAATCCAACGTTAAAGTTTTTTAAGGACGCCTGAACGCCCGGACGGACGACACGGGTGACCTAGTATAAAAGTATAACATGTGTACTACAATGTTATGAAGTTTGGAAGAGTTATCTTTCATAGGTCAGGGTCAAGGTTACTTCAAAATATGTATACAATCCAACTTTAAAGAGCTCCTGTGACCTTGACCTTGAAGCAAGGTCAATCAAACTGGTATCAAAAGATAGGGATGACTTTGCCCTATATACCATATATAGGTCAGGTATCCAATCTCAAAAACTTTAGAGAAAATTGGGAAAATGTGAAAAATTGCTGTTTTTTAGACAACATTTACGGCCCCTGCGACCTTGACCTTGAAGCAAGGTCAAGTCACTATGTGTGTTTTTTGACGCCTTATCATACACCATCATGCCAAATTGGGTGTTGATAGACTTAATAGCCTCCGAGAAAAATCCAACGTTAAAGTTTTTTAAGGACGCCTGGACGCCCGGACGGACGACACGGGTGACCTAGTATGAAAGTATAACATGTTTACTACAATGTTATGAAGTTTGGAAGAGTTATCTTCCATAGTTCAGGGTCAACTTCAAAATATGTATACAATGCAACTTTAGAGCTCCTGTGACCTTGACCTTGAAGCAAGGTCAAGTCACTATGTTTTTTTATATGCCTTGTCATCATACACCATCATGCCAAATTGGGTATTGATAGACTTAATAGTCTCCGAGAAAAATCCAACGTTTAAGTTTTTTACGGACGCCTGAACGCCCGGACGGACGACACGGGTGACCTAGTATAAAAGTATAACATGTGTACTACAATGTTATGAAGTTTGGAAGAGTTATCTTTCATAGGTCAGGGTCAAGGTTACTTCCAAATATGTATTGTGCATACAATCCAACTTTAAAGAGCTCCTGTGACCTTGACCTTGAAGCAAGGTCAATCAAACTGGTATCAAAAGATAGGGATGACTTTGCCCTATATACCATATATAGGTCAGGTATCCAATCTCAAAAACTTTAGAGAAAATTGGGAAAATGTGAAAAATTGCTGTTTTTTAGACATTTACGGCCCCTGCGACCTTGACCTTGAAGCAAGGTCAAGTCACTATGTGTGTTTTTTGACGCCTTATCATACACCATCATGCCAAATTGGGTGTTGATAGACTTAATAGCCTCCGAGAAAAATCCAACGTTAAAGTTTTTTAAGGACGCCTGGACGCCCGGACGGACGACACGGGTGACCTAGTATGAAAGTATAACATGTTTACTACAATGTTATGAAATTTGGAAGAGTTATCTTCCATAGTTCAGGGTCAAGGTCACTTCAAAATATGTATACAATGCAACTTTAGAGCTCCTGTGACCTTGACCTTGAAGCAAGGTCAAGTCACTATGTTTTTTTATATGCCTTGTCATCATACACCATCATGCCAAATTGGGTATTGATAGACTTAATAGTCTCCGAGAAAAATCCAACGTTAAAGTTTTTTACGGACGCCTGAACGCCCGGACGGACGACACGGGTGACCTAGTATAAAAGTATAACATGTGTACTACAATGTTATGAAGTTTGGAAGAGTTATCTTTCATAGGTCAGGGTCAAGGTTACTTCCAAATATGTATACAATCCAACTTTAAAGAGCTCCTGTGACCTTGACCTTGAAGCAAGGTCAATCAAACTGGTATCAAAAGATAGGGATGACTTTGCCCTATATACCATATATAGGTCAGGTATCCAATCTCAAAAACTTTAGAGAAAATTGGGAAAATGTGAAAATTGGCTGTTTTTTAAGACAAGGTCAAGTCACTATGTACTATGAAGCAAGGTCAAGTCACTATGTACGTTTTTTGACGCCTTGTCATCATTCACCATCATGCCAAATTGGGTGTTGATAGACTTAATAGTGTCCGAGAAAAATCCAACGTTAGTTTTTTACGGACGACGGTACACCCGGACAGCCGAAACGGGTGAGTACATAGACTCACCGTTGCTTAGCATGCGAGTCAAAAACCTACAGAGGTATTAAGCACACAGGAATAAGACTACAGGGATGATCATCACAGCATTTGCAATATTGGTGCAGCATTATTGCCAAGTGTGTGTGTGGGTGCACATACATGTGTGTGTTTATTTTTATATACACCCACTTGTGCATGTGTGTGTGTCGGGTTCAAGGGTTCATTTTCCCATTCTTGAGCCTCCAAGAATGGAAAGCTTAATCTGAGACAGATCTGGAAGCAATGCACTTTTTTTTTAACAGACTCCCAACCAACCACTGTACACACAATAATTCATTCAAAGGTGTTCTTCATGAGGTAAAACTCTTTTATTCCTGTCACTGAGTGTATATACAAAGGAACAATGCAGATTGCATCCGATGAGTGTAATGGGATGGAAACTACAGATGGCAAAATGGTGGGTTTAGATGGGCTTGATTTTGAAGTGAAGGCCAATCAGGGAAAAGACCAGACACTTGAGATCTTGAACAAGGTAGTAGAATGTCCTCAGGCCCTCTGGATCTCTGGAAAATATTTATCATAAAATTATAAGTTTAAAAAATTATATCAGAACTCATTCACATCAATTCATAAGTGTCATCATGTTCATAAGGTAATTCATCTAACATTCATTAACTTGTGGGTGTATCAAAGGAAATCATGTGTTGAAATAACATTGTGCGTGCGTGTGTGTGTGTGTGTGTGTGTGTTTGTGCATATGTGCATGTGTGTGTGTGTGTGTGTGTGTGTGTGTGTGTGTGTGTGTGTGTGTGTGTGTGTGTGTGTGTGTGTGTGTGTGTGTGTGTGTGTGTGTGTGTGTGTGTGTGTGTGTGAGTGTGTGTGATGAACAGCAATGTTTCTTTAGCCCTGCATGTGTCAGACCATTGTTGCTAGAATGTCAGGTGTTTTTTTTCTGCAGTCACAGAACACGTTAAAAACTACATTTTAATAGGAGATGGAATAAAAGCAGCTCATATAAACCATATATCTAAAGAAAGCTCAAAGAATGAGCTACATATTAATGCAATAATTTTGATGATAACAGAAACAGTAATGAAAAACTGATGGAAAAGCATAACCCTCCAGAAGTGAATACAAAGAATTTCTGACTCTTCACTCCCCTCAGGATACTTTGCCAAGCAAATAGAGGAGTAAAACTCACAACAAATTTGGGATAATCATTTCCCATCACAAAAATATTAAAAAGATACAAACTTTGGCTATGACAGATTTTGCAAGGGTTATAATAAGTAAATAGTCCCAAATGCTATGCAAAACTCCACTCCTATCTGTGTACACAATTTCAAGTTTTAAAAAATACACTCAGACTGTAGAATTGTGAAATACAATGAATTGTTCACACAGAAATGTCTATTTCCTCCCAACACCATATAATTTTACATTAAAGTGGAGAAACATCAAGTGAATAAATGAAAATACAATGAAAAATCAGCATGCATGCCATCTTTCATCTACTGGGGAAAAAAATGTATTTTTATCAGAAACATCCTGTTGCACATCTAATCTTCAGCACAAGAAAGCAAATTTCTACATTAAAAAAGTTTACAGTGCTGAATCATATCAAATTTGTGTCAGTAATGATACCCAGTTCATGCAGCAGGTTTTCATGAGGAGACGAGCCAAAGGAAAAATTTTATTTTAAAAAGGGGGACTGACTGAATTTAGAGTCCATTTCAGTTCATAATCTCTGAGTCAGTAACCTCATGATTATCTGATTCTGCTCACTCAGATTCAGTCCTCTTCCTCCCTCTCCTGCAAAGTTCTTTCTGGCCTCTCTCACATCTTTGATCTCTTGTAGTGGTCCAGCTTTTGTCAACTGGGTAAATCACTTGGCAATACAGTCTAAGTCTGAGTCTTTTTCTCCCCTTCCCTTCGGAAAAAACTCTGGTGATTAAGTTGTCATTGAAGTCTAAGTAAATCTCTGAATCTACACACTTAATAGAACTATCATTATTGTCACTGTCAATGGCAACAGCGAAATCTTTCAAACCTTCTGCTTGTTCACAAAAGTGCTTGCCTGATAGGCTTGCATTATCTGCAATGTCAACTTGAACTTGCCAGATGCAATTGAGACAATGCAAGGCACTCTACCATTGGCTAAGCTATCTTTGTTGACCAATCAGAGTAAGTTTCTCATGAGGAGAGGATGTGAGGTCATGGGAATGAGTCGGATCACAGAGGTGATGGAATGCTCTCACTTCACAATGTAATCATTGCACTTTTTCTGGCTAAAAACAAAAAAACAACAAAACAATGGAAGATCAAACAAAAACATATCATTTTAATCTTTCAGAACTCATTTTGAGGCTTGATTTTTACCTATGAAGCTCATACAAAGCTGTAAACAACTGTACTTCTTTGTAGGAGCAGAGGGAGGCGGGGCAGCCATCTTGACCACAAGGACTAGGATAAAAAATATGGTTAAAAAAACTGTGTGTCTGACTAGTCTGTTGTAGAAACACATGTTTTGAATTGCAAATGGATAATCTCTCAAATGAAACTTCAACAAGAAGGGCAAAGCCCATACGACTCACATGATTGACCTTGACCTTTATATGACCTTGACCTTCATGTGACCTTCAAGGTCAAGGTCAAACAACTAAACCTAGCAGTGACATCATACACTAAGAAATGCTCTCCTACCAAAATACATGTGGCCTTGACCCAATGTCAAGGTCATCCAAGGTCATGCAACACAAAGCTGTTAATTCAAGACGTAGGAGGCACAATAGTGCTTATTGGCACTTTCTACCATGAGATATGGTCACTTTTAGTGGTTCACTACCCCATTTTGGTCTCATTTCATAAGGGTCAAAGTGACCTTGACCTTGATGTGACCATGATGAAAGTATAACATGTGCCCCACATAATTATTAAGTTTGAAACAATTATCTTCCATTGTTCAGGATCAAGGTCACTTCAAAATATGTATACAATCCAACTTTGAAGAGCTCCTGTGACCTCGACCTTGAAGCAAGGTCAATCAAACTGGTATCAAAAGATAGGTATTACTTTGCCCTATATACCATATGTAGGTCAGGTATCCAATCTCAAAAACTTCAGAGAAAATTGGGAAAATGTGAAAAATGGCTGTTTTTTAGACAACATTTACGGCCCCTGTGACCTTGACCTTGAAGCAAGGTCAAGTCACTATGTATGTTTTTGTACGCCTTGTCATCATACATCATCATGCCAAAATTGGGTGTTGATAGACTTAATAGTCTCCTAGAAATATCCAACGTTAAAGTTTTTTACAGACGCCAGGACAGACGAAAAGGGTGAGTATATAGACTCACTTTTGCTTTGCATGTGAGTCAAAAACTAATACAGAGGAGCAGATGGATGGATATGGACCCTTCAAGTATGGAACCGGGTCGGTTCCACAGAGCAGTAACAGAATTGATTTGGTCAGTTCTTGACACTTGCAAGAGGGAGAGAGAGAGGCAGAGGCGGAGGCAGAGGCAGACAAATACAATGTGACACAATGGAATGTAATACAATGTAAGGAAAATTTATGATTCCCAACTGTACAAGCCGGCGACCTAACTGTTTATTTGTTCATGTGTGCCTGGGGGGAGGGCGGGTGCAGCAACATGTGTCATGATAGTGCTGATCAGTCAAAGCTCAGTAAATTGTTATATTGCATTTTTAGCACTAAGCTTCAACTTCTTTGTGTCTTAGAGAAAGATGACTGTTTCAAACACAGCTACCAGGCAAAGGAGCCTGAACTAACACACACACACACACACAAACACACACACACACACACACACACTCACTCTCTCTCTCTCTCTCTCTCTCTCTCTCTCTCTCTCTCTCTCTCTCTCTCTCTCCCCCCCCCCCCCCCCCCCCCCTCGCCTCCCCTCCCCTGCACACACACACACACACACACACACACACAAACACACTCTCTCTCTCTCTCTCTCTCTCTCTCTCTCTCTCTCTCACTCTCTCTCTCTCTCTCCCCCCCCCCCCCCCCCTCGCCTCCCCTCCCCTGCACGCACACACACACACACACACACACACACACACACACACACACACACACACACACACACACACACACACACACACACACACACACACACACACACACACACACACAACTTACTTGCTCTGATTTACATCCACCAGAGATCCGATCTTTGAAGTTGTGAAGGAGATATGTTCATCCCCAATGACGATCTCCAATTCCTGAAAAATTGACCCAAAAAAAAAATTTGATCTCAGGTCAAAAGCTACTGAGGTACAGTAATCCATTCCTTCATAACTTTGCTAATTCCTAATCATTCTCCAAAATAAAAAAATGCAGCAACACATGGTAGGAGAAAATGAAGACTATTTCGCACGAAACTCATAACTTACTTTTGTTGAGGCAATAAACAAGTGTTTATTCAATAAAATAAAATGTTTGTGTTGAAATGGAAACAGGTTTGACATCTGAATGATTTCTGTAAAAAGTGGAGAGAAAAAGTATCCGGAGCGAACTATTTTTGATGCAATGCTGTAATGCTAAGGTCCAAGTCTATTACTCATTCATTTCGAACTGTGCCAGAGTCACTACTGACTCGGATTCACAGAAAGCTACTCAGGGACACTTTGCCTACAATGTACCTCCTTGTTTGCCACAATAATGCTCAGGGGCTGTATGCAAAAAAAGAGAATAGAGTAATTTATTCCGGAATAGAGGTATTCAAGAATAAAGTGCAAGTGATTCGTATGCAGGAAAACTGAATAGCTCTATTCTGGCTGGTTATTCGCAAAAATAAGGCCAGAATAGAGCTATTCAGTCTTCCTGCATACAAATCACTGGCACTTTATTCTTGAATACCTCTATTCCGGAATAAATTACTATATTCTCTTTTCTTGCATATATGGCCCCTGATGGGTTTTCAAAGCATGTTGGTGAGAGGTTGCTGATTTCACCAGTTTTGTAGATCAACATAACTTTTCTCCCATCTCTCCCGCCCCTGGGATTGAACCACGGCACAGCGCCTCGCTGCAAAGCCCAACGCCTTAGCATGCTGGACCATCTACACCTCCCCGCTGCAAAGCCCAACGCCTTAGCATGCTGGACCATCTACACCTCCAGTTTTGTAGCTGAAATCAATGTCATCTCACTAGCCAAGAGTGTGACTTCTTGGCAGTACATGTAGTAATAAATAAGGCATGGATACACACGTGCAATGCTTCACTTCAGGCTGCAGAATAGGATACTTTCTTCTGCACGAGTTATAAAATCTGTAGCCATTGATATTAAATGGGTGTTCACCCACCTTCAACTACCTAACACAGCTTTTCATTCAGGGTAGGCCTGCATTATGCTGGGGTTTTTTCTGTTCATTCAGCCTTTTTTATTCTCAAGTATCTGCAGCTGTAGAGCAAATTATCTTTAATGAGAGATGTGACACAGCCAATACATTCATTAGGACTTATATACAAGCCAATAGTGATAAACTGGGAGGTTGAAATTGAGACAACAGAGGCCATCTACAAAGACACATTGCAACTGTGGTCAAATTAACATGATGAGGCAGAAACTCACAACTACTGCAACCTCTGCACACCACCATTTTCACCAGAGCTGCTTTTAGCCCAAACAATAAGTACATATCTGAGCTAACTTGCTTCTTTGCAATGCAAAATAGGGGCCAAGTTCACTGCTATTGCTGCAAGCACTTCCCACTGAATGACAAAGGGAACGTGAAACTGAAACTGAGAAGCAAAACCTACTTGTCTGCCAACACGATCAGGGGGTGGCCAGAGGTTGTCATCTTCCCGCATGATGTCCGACTCCTCAATGATCCGCTTCAGTTCCTCCATCACTGACTTGTGGACATAGGCCTGCAAGCACAGTGTACAGGTATCAGCTCAGTTCTTCTGCATCACAAGTCAGTTAGGCACAACAACCAAAAATTACATGTAATTTCTTTCCATTTCTTATTTTAAATCTACACATTGGAGAGCAAAATTACCTCGGATGGTAATTTTCAGCTACTAGTACTATTCAAATTTAAGGCAAGACACTACTA